>CABFOV010006689.1:18120-33003 GCA_902141375.1 Timema poppense | reverse complement strand
CTGTGCCGGGACCGAGGATTGAACCCCGGCCGCCAGCACAGAAGTCTGACACCTTACCCCTAGACCGCCAGGTCACCTTCCAAGAGTACCTGTGTCCCATTTGAGCAGATTAATGGGGGCGTGTTCCCCCCCCCTCACCCCCTGTACCCCTAGATAACGACGCCCGTGCCAATTGGGCACGTGATAAAAGTCGTAGCTCTCGCCTTGTATTGGTTTTTCTGGCAATTGGAGAGGTCGTTGTTCAAACCCCGGCCAGGTATACTTAAAGACAGGGTGTTCCTGAATGTTTATTCTACTCTGCATGTTTCCAAATGAGGGCACATTTCTCTTAAAACTCTACTTTCCTCTTCTCTACCCTGTTAGTGTAAATATGCAGATATCCCGGATGGGTAGTAAGGCGTGGAGGACAAAGGAAAAAAAAAACCCTCTAATTTAACTTACTATTTTTTTGTGTCTTCTGAGTTTTACCAACCATTCGATACTTAACATTAATGGGGTAGAGATGAAGGCAGAAATGTCCCCTCATTTGCGCAGAGGAAGCGGGAGAAACCAAATAGGGGGAGGGGGGATAATTCAATACATCCGGCTTGGATTTGAAACTCGACCTCCTTGTAACTGGCAAAAGAGACGAGACTGACGCCTTAGTCCACGTGGCTACCGGTTTGAGTATTTGCCGGTTCAAACCCAGGCTTTTATATACTGTACCGTTAATTTTTTTTTCTTTTGGCGTTATTTTAAACATTTTTTTTACGTTTCAAGAATTTTAGAAATGACGTCGAAACTAACAAATTACACCGTCATGTTATGTAAATATTTACATCTTAGCAGAGTAGTATAATTTCTATTCCTCATTCCTATTTACAGTAACCCCATGGTTTCTTTGGTGCTGACTGACAGTTCACAGCTGACAGCTGACGGCTTTAAAAAGTTACCAGACCAAATTATGTATCCCTACGCTGAACCATATGATCTGCAAAAACATATGTTTAGCAGCTGTCACTTCTGACAGTCAACATTTAGGTATATACCTAAATGTTGACTGTGAGAAGTCAGCTGTGAGCTGTCAATCAGCACCAAAGAAGCCATGGTGCTACTGTACCATTGCTTACTATATTGGTCGAAACTACTTTATTATTAATATCTAATCAAGTTGTTTAGTTTGTCGTCATCAACCAATATTATAATGTTAAAAGCCACAGTCTGATACCTTAACGAAGTAAAAAGTGTAACTGCATACCGAGTTAAGGGTCTTGGGTCTAATTCCCGGTATGGCAGAACAATTTAGCATCAATGAAATGTGGGTTTCCTCTTTCACAGTGATAAATTAACGGTTGGGGGAATGGATGCTGTGTCTGTTTTAGATTTAAGTTTGTTTGGATGTAGTTTGCTGGTATATAACCAGTTGGTTCAGTAATGTCTCAACAAACATTTAAAAATAAAACCACAATTTTTATTCAGAGACTGAAATCACGAGAAAATGTACCTTAATCAGGAATTGTCATGAAAAACAACAACTAATTGGTTATCACAATAGACTGGAAGGCCGGTGGCATAGAGGTCAAGGTTTTACCCTTTCCATGCTCATGCGGGTGAATTTCCTTGAAACTAGGTAGATACCTGTGTAGCCTGTCCTCTATATAAAGGACATCTACAAGCATGACAACAAAGCTACGAATGAAATAAAGTAATTAAAATAAGAAAATTATAACAAAAACTAATCTATTCCTTTAGAAGGTAGGAGAAAATTAAAAGTAATCTATTTCTTTAGAAAGTAGAAGGAAATGGCTTACGATGGGCAGGATGTTGTCTGATATTATCACCATGCTCTCACGAGCCTTTCCGCAAGCATGGCGGCTTGGCCGTTGGACGCACGGTGATGAAAAAAGAACTTCAGTATCTCCAGTCGATGCCTCAACCCTAAGGCTCTGATTCCCTGGCGGTGCTCCTGGGAAACACTCTCTCTTCTACCTCCCCTCCCTACCTCCCCTTACCGTCTGTTGATTCCACCGTTTGGTTCGTTCCCGGGTTAGACCAAGAGTATAAAACTTGGGAACCCGTGTGCCATATAATTGGACCTCTTTGTAAAATTTCGTCGAAGGAAGAACTTCTGAACTAATATCCAGCGCCACTAATACTGGTGGTCACAATGTATCAGAAGTCAGACTCACCGCCACATTGTAGAAGAAGCCTCGCCAGATCCGATTAATTATCATCTTATATCTCCGACGTTATTATTATTATTATTATTAGCACCGCGTCTTACTACCCGTTCGGGATGTACGCACTTACGCTAATGTGTAATGGTAGGGTGATTGTGAGATGAAATNTACGCACTTACGCTAATGTGTAATGGTAGGGTGATTGTGAGATGAAATGGAGGACCTACGGTTTAACGTGGGATCCGAACCACGGTGGAGGCCTGGCATTCCCCACATTCACAAGATGTCTTGTCAGAGGTGAAGGAAGTCTCCGACTTTGAATACTATGTCCTTCCGACATAGTTTGTTCTATTGTAATAATGTTTTTATGTGTCTTTCAGACACTAGCTAAAGTTATGCTTTGTAATGTTGTCTTTATGTATCCTTCTGACACTAGCTAAAGTTATGCTTTTGTAATGTTGTTTTTATGTATCTTTCAGACACTGGTTGGAATTATGCGTTGTAATGTTGTCTTTATGTATCCTTCAGACATTAGCTGAAGCTATGCTCTATAATTAAGTTTTTATGTCCTTCTGACATGTTTGATTTTTAGTCTGAATGATTTATTAATATTATGTTGTATGTCCTTCAGACATGTTTTATTTAACCAAAGAAACTAATTGGTTAATACCTATCATCAGATAGTCTGGCAATATTTTTATGTTCATTTGACATAACTTAAATATGGTGGCTTTAAGCTCTATATATATAAGGAGGACCAGGTGGTCGAGTTTTTATAATCCATGTATTCATTTAACTATTCTGAGTGCTTATGGCAGAGTAATGTTTCGTAACGCCCTAAACGGCATGTTCACATGTTCGATACTTGTATGTCTACAAGCAGTTTGTCTACTACGCCTCTTGTCTAGGACTTAGTTAGGTCAGTGTCACACCTACATTCTTTTTGGCACCTTTTCTGTGTTACTATTTAGGGTGCGCAAAGTGCGGAACACGGCTAGTTTCATATAGTGGCCCGCACCGATAGTATATCCTATCGCCCCTTGTAATGTTAGATTGTACTAGCTTTGTTGTACACCCCAGGGTATGGGTAATTGTTTATATGTACAGTACTATTGAATTCTCCGGCAGTACCCACCGGGAAAAGACCGGCCATAGTATTACGTGGTGTTGACACCCGACTGTTAGCCATCTATATGTGTATAGTAGATTGTCCATTTACTGTTCATTATTTCTAGTATCTATGGGACTCTCCTATAATTTAACTCAAGCTAGCTAGCCTGACCCATATTTAACCTAGTAACTATAAAACTATAGTATTTACAGTAGTGTTATTTATTAGTTACTCTTTCACTGTGTTTTCTGTTTGGACCCTTCTGACTGTAGTCTGGCGCAAGTCCGACTACTTTTGTGCTCTTTTCTACTTAACTCCCCTTTTAACCGTTACTGTGTTGTTTTAGACACTTATTCTCCCGAGCTACGACAAGGTCCTATATTTCTGTAGTTGTTAAATCTTACCATATGTTTCAATCTAAAGGTGTTGTTTTACTTTTTGCTTTGAATTTATATTTGATACTCCGAACTGATCTTTCTGACACTATATACTGTACTCTATATTTAACTTTAAATCTTGTTCTTCTACTGTAAACCTTTATCTCTTCTTATTTTTGGTTATGATCAATTTATTTCTGTTTCCTAAGTATTATTCTATGTTTCAACAACATGATCCCTCTTATTTCCTTATCATGCATTTACCTTGTGATAGTATAATAGTTACCTCCTCTATATATTAGAGTGAAGGGGAAGAAACGATTCAAGACACGCATCCGTGCGCGTCACCTGCTTTTAAAAATCTCTCGTCCCTTAGATTAATTAGATTTTTAGCCGTTAAATACCTTGAGGGGGAACGCTGCGATTAAAAATAACTACATAATGTTTTAAATATTGGTTATTGTTAAAAGTAAAACTTTTACTTAAGATACGATCGTATAAAATTGACTCATTTTATAACATATAATTTAAAACAAAAATAAAAAGGTTTTATATAGTAAAGTGTGTGTTTTAGTATTGATAGCCTAATTATTTTATCAAATTAAGAACTTGAAAGCGCATTGAAGCACTTACACAAGTACGGTGTGTATCCCTATCTTGAGCTATTTATATCCAGTCCAACTCATTACACCCTATTTCCTTCTTGTATTAGTTATATCCAGTCCACCTCATTACACCCTATCCCTATCATGAGCTAGTTCTATCCACTCCACTTCATTACACCCTATCTCTATCTTGAGCTAGTTATATCCAGTCCACCTCATTACACCCTATCTCTATCTTGAGCTAGTTATATCCAGTCCACCTCATTACACCCTATCTCTATCTTGAGCTAGTTATATCCAGTCCACCTCACTACACCCTATCCCCATCTTGAGCTAGTTATATCCAGTCCACCTCATTACTCGCTATCCCTATCTTGAGCTATTTCTATCCAGTCCACCTCACTACACCCTATCCCCTTCTTGTATTAGTTCTATCCAGTTCATCTAATAACACCAAATCCTTATCTTGAAGCTAGTTCTATCCAGTCCACCTCATTACACCCTATATTTATCTTGAGCTAGTTCTTTCCAGTCCGCCTCATTACACCATATCTCTATCTTTGGTTAGTTCTATCCACCTTAACTCATTACATCAAATACCTATCTTGAAGCTAGTTTTATCCATTCCACCTTATTAAACCCTATTTCTATCTTGAGCTAGTTTTATCCATTCCACCTCACTACACCCTATTTCTATCTTGAGCTAGTTCTATCCAGTCCACCTTATTACATCTTATTACTTTCAGGAACATTCCAATGTAATCCACCCTTATGAATCTAGGTCTTCCCAGTGGCCTCCTTCTGTTAGGTTTGCCAGTAAATACCTTTAATACGGTTTTAGTTTTTTCCATTTCCATCGCATGTCCTTCCCGCCATTAATTTTGATTTATAATACTAAATGTAAAGATTTAAAAATATTCTGATATTGGCATATCTGAAATTTTAATCTGTAAGTTATTTCTAAACTTGATTCCACTATATAGCTTTAATTATCACGGTCTTTTAACATTTAAACTAGTTTTCAGACTATCAATAAGCCCGTCTAGTACTGCGTCGCTACTATTATTAATATCGATATGCCGGTCACTATGGCAACGGGGAATCGTGTCTCTAAATTACAGTTGACAGTGAACGCCAAAAGGATATGCCTTTTGATTCATATGAGTGGCTTTTCTTGTAACAGAGTGATGTGCTTTTATTTTCTAATAGATGAAACCCCTTTGCCACAGTTAGAATGGAAATTCTACAGGATGTTTACATATATTGAACAGACAAATTTATGGAATTGATACATCAAAACACTAACTCAAAATGTCCTTTGGATATCAACTCGTTTTCGATTCCTTTTCGAGCAATCAACAAAAAACTAAAAACTCATAGTATGGTTAGGTTTACTATTTAATAAAATATTAAATTTATTATTCTATTAATTTTGTACAAAATGATGGCCTCCAGCCCGTAGACAGTTATTGCAATTTTTTAACTTCATAATTTTAAAGCTTTATTTAATGTTTTTTAGCCAAATAATAACGTGGTTTTTCTTGTATTTCACATATTGCAGCGGATGTTTCATACCGGATTTCTCCTAAACTAAGTAATAATAATAATATTTAGCACCGCGTCTTACTACCCGTTCGGGTTATACGCTTTAAGCACTAATTACTTTAATGGATTAGGAATTGGGATTGGGAAGGTTGAATTAGAGGAAGTGAACCCGCATTTGCGTGGAAGGAGAGTGGAAAACCATTTAGAAAAAACCACCCCCAGTACACCCGACCGGGATTCAAACCTCGATCTCCCCGTCCTCAGCAGTAGAGCTCAACATGACAAGCGCGTTAGCCAACTACGCCACCGAGGCGGGTTAAACTAAGTAACATATTGTTCCAAATAAAGGGTCATCTTAATGACAATTTAATACTGCACCACATTCATACAAAGGTGATTTTTTGATAAACATAACATTTATAATCCAAGTTCCCTTTTTATGCAGAAAAACATATTTTCATTTGTTTTTTTTACAGGTGTCTCGAAAAGGAAGTGAAAACTAGGCTAGCTTATCTTTAAAGACATTTTGAGTCAGGTTTTTGATCTCATATCACTTTACAAAGTTGAACTGATTAGTCTGTGCACACCCTGTATCCATATACATATGTGGACACGTTCTGTTTCTGTGTGAGGTTTGGTATTTATGTTTGTGATTTTTTTTAACACCGTGTTTGACTACCTGTTCAGGTTATACGCATAAGCACTAATTACTCTACTGGATAAGGGATGAGTAGGTTTGAATTTAGAGGAAGTGTACCCGCATTTGCATGGAGGAAAATCATTTTGTAAAAACCACCCCCAATACACCCGACCGAGATTCAATCCTCGATCTTCCTGTCATCGGTAGTCTAGTCAACTGTGAGAGTAGCGCCCAAGACCATACGGCCACTGAAAAAGGTAATAAAACTATTGTTTTTTGTGGTTGGGTCAACAAGAAATATTATTATACATGAAATAATAAAATCATAAAGGGTTTTAATTTTTAATTTATCTGAGGTATTTAACGTGCACTTTATTAACCGACTGATTATATCAGCAAATGTCTTAACTGTATACCAAAATAAATAAATGTGTTTTATAACTCAGAGAAAGTCGTCATACAAAAATATTATTTTAAAAATAAAACTTTTTATTTAGTAAACAACGCATGCACATAACCAAAAAACTGTTTGTATGTCACATTAACCACCCTTGTTTAGGCTGGTTTGCCATCTTAATTTATGAAGAGAGTGTTGCATTTTTTTAAGCTTTCGCTGCGAAAGCATTTTTAATTGAACCATAGACAACCACAAAAAAAAAAGGAAAATCCAAATGGTTAATTTAGTAAGTTCGTGTTTCGATTATGTAAAAACTATTAGTAATTAAAAACAAATAATTTTATGGTGTGAAAATTTTGACTGCCAAAAGTAACAATAACGCTGGAAGATCATATGGTTTCGCGAATTTATTCATTGTAACTTTTCCTAGTTTTCACTTATCGCCTCTCGTATCGTAGACAGGTTGTAGTAGTCTTTGTTTGATGGATGATACTATGGCCCTATCTTATAAGCTACGCCATAGTGCAAACATATAAGGTTAGCTTGCTACTAATCAGGGTAAATAGCGTATGCAATCACCAAGTTATAGTACAATTTGTATAAAAAAAGTACTAAATCTACTTATTCAAACATCAAGCTATGTGATGTGCAATTGTCACATTAGATAGAACCCGCCTCGGTGGCGTAGTTGGCTAACGCGCTTGTCGTGTTGAAGCTCGACTGCTGAGGATGGGGTGATCGAGGTTCGAATCTCGGTCGGGTGAACTGGAGGTAGTTTTTCCTAAATGGTTTTCCACTCTCCCTCCACGCAAATGCGGGTTCCCTTCCTCTAATTCAACCTTCCCAATTCCTAATCCATTAGAGTAGTTAGTACTTAAAGTGTATAACCCGAACGGTTAGTAAGACGCGGTGATAAATATTATTATTATTATTACTTTTGATAGATATTAGCAATAATCACAAAATATTACTAACAATCTAGTAAAACAATATCAATGTTGAACGCAAAATAATATATTTGTGTTTTTTTTAAAGTCCTTTCTTATGAAAATTGTAATTCTACCAGTTTTGTCAGTTTAAATTAAGTACAATGATACAAACCCTCGTAAACTATAGCCTATAATTTTATTTTCCTTTTTATATTCTATTCATAAACGTCCATTTACTTATTTATTAAATTTTGGCACAGAAAATGAAATAAAAATAACCATCGTTTCAACGAGTATTGCAAAGATTAAAAAAAAAGTTATATTTCTCAATTCCCCTTCCAATTTGTTTTTTATATAGTTTCGAGTTCCAATAGATTAATGGGTTATAAAAGCTAATTAATGCCTGTTCTCCCTTGTGAACAGGATATAAATATAAACGAATTGTGCCAAAATGGTTCGATGCATTTGAAATAGATTTTTCACTAATTGAAAAGAATTCGCTTTGTCTCGAATTTTATTTCAGTGGAATTTTGATTCATTATATTATAAAAGTAGAAGAGAAGAATCAGGAGATTTTCTATATTCTGTCATTCTTTTTTGTCGGGTCAACTCAAGGATTATACATACATACAAACCTACATACATACCTACACATATCTACATAAGTATATATACATTAACATATATACATACATACCCACACATATCTACACAAGTATATATACATACATACACACATACATACATACAAACCTACATACATACCTACACATACCTACATAAATATATATACATTAACATATATTACATACATACCCACACATATCTACATACATACCCACACATATCTACATAAGTATATGGACATACATACATACATACATACACATAATTACATAAGTATATATATATATTAACATATATACCTACATACATACCCACACATATCTACATAAATATATATACATACATACATACAAACCTACATACATACCTACACATATCTACATAATGTATATATACATTAACATATATACATACAAACCTACATACATACCTACACATACCTACACAAGTATATATACATACATACAATCATACATACATACAAACCTACATACATACCCACACATATCTACACAAGTATATATACATACATACATACATACAAACCTACATACATACCTACACATACCTACATAAATACATACAAACCTACATACATACCTACACATATCTACATAAGTATTTATACATTAACATATATTACATACATACCCACACATATCTACATACATACCCACACATATCTACATAAGTATATGGACATACATACATACATACATACATACACATAATTACATAAGTATATATATATATATTAACATATATACCTACATACATACCCACACATATCTACATAAATATATATACATACATACATATATACAAACCTACATACATACCTACACATATCTACATAAGTATATATACATTAACATATATACCTACATACATACCCACACATATCTACATAAGTATATGGACATTAACATATATACATACATACATAAACACACATACATACATTCATACATATATACATACATACATACATACACACATGCATTCATGTACTCATATATACATACATACATACATACATACATACATACATACATACATACATACATACATACATAAAGTAGCCTCATGGCTTATTTGGTGCTGACTGACAGCTTTGAAAAGTTACCAGACCAAGTTATGTATCCCAACGCCGAGCCATATGATATGCAACAACGTGTGTTTAGCAGCTGTCTTTTCTGACAGTCAAAATTTAGGTATATGCCTGAATGTTGATTGTCAGAAGTCAGCTGTGAGCTGTCAGTCAGCACCAAATAAGCCATGGGGCTACTGTACATACATACATACATACATACATACATACATACATACACACATACATACACACATACACACATACACATATATACATACATATATACATACATGCATACATATATACATACATACATACATACACACATACACACATACATAATCACACCGTTTTCTTACGAGTAAGCAAGAAACTGTGCATACAACTCCGTTCCTTATCCATCCTCACTAGCTTTCTCCACACTTCCCTATCCTCACATACTCCCTTCGCTTCAACAACATCCATACACCGAGTTCTTCTTTTTCACACATTCTTCTACCACATTTATCCACGTCTTATATGGCTTACCCCTTCCTTTTGATTCACACACTCTCCCTTCATATATTTGCTTCGTAGATTCACACTCATCCTCTCAACATGCCCAAACCAACGTAACACGCTTCTTAATATATTATGCGATAGGGAAAAGGAGTATATTTATAAGGAAATCCATACATATTTGCGAAGGGAGAGAATTTAAAATCAAAATTCCTATACAGGCAAATTTTCCCAACGTATTTGACCGACAACCCCATTAACATTTTTTTAAATAAATGATGTGGTGCAGTACACAAACTTTATTAGTCCGTTACCTAAAAATGAAGATATTTACTTAAAACTCGTCTGTTATGCGAGACGAAATAATATACATCGTTGCAGAAATGAGAAACATCTCCGTTCATTAAAGAGCTTAAAAATCAATTCCCCATTTCTCATACCTTAATTTAAAAACATATATTTGTTTATATCTTAAAAAATATTGGTTTTATATGTTTCAAAAAAAGTTTTTTTTAAATTTCTAATAGTCTTAAAACTTTTCAACAGTAACCTATTTCGTATCGCAAAGAGTCACGGAGATATGATTAAAATTAGAGATAGCCGCCCATATAAAGTACCCTCTCAGTAATTTTTTCCAGAAAAATAAGATGCCGTTTAGTTTATAATGTTAAATAGTGCCTGGATACGAATTTTAGAGCCCATTCTAAGAAAATCTTTTTTTTTATCTTCTATCCCTAAAGTAAACTACCCTTAATTTTAGGTTTGGATGTTTAATAATTTCAAAATCCCTTCTTAGGACTCTTATATAAACCCTAGATACCAATTTTAGAATATATGTAGGTCATTTATCCTTTTGCATTGTTATAGTTTTCTTGTTATCTGACAAAAATTAAGTTAGAATTAAAAATACAGAGCGGTGGTCCCACCGTATAAGGCGCAAAGATTGTAAGTATACTGGATATCCGGTGATGGGAGAGGTATGAGATCGAATCTCGGCAGGTGCATTGTTTTTATCCCTCTACCCTTCTCCCATTTCTACCAACACTTTTGATTTATCACTTTGGTTTTTACATCCTATATTCATGCTAATGCGAGTGCATTTTTATAAGCTACCCTCCCTAGTCCCTAAAACATAGATTAAGGCGCGAATGACCAACCGCTGTATAGAGAAGACCGATAACTAAACATATTATCTAAAAGAAAGTAAACTTGCTCTTTAAATTTAGTCATCAAAACGGTTCTTTTCATATATATTTTTTTTGTTCATGATGGTCAAAATAAAATAAGTGTTTTTAAGGGAAACGACTTCATAAAAATAAATATTTCATCTACCGTAGCGTACGACCTCCCTCTTACATCAACCTTTTATTTATTTCTCGAAATACTCAGCCCCTTCATTGGTTATTGAGGGGAGCAGAATTGTATAGGTCCGGCGTAAAGGATTCTCAACCAATAAATATCACAATGGTAGCTGAAGAGAAGGTAGTAGAAATAATACTGACAGGGGGGAAGAAGGGAGGGTAAGGGGGTAGGTTTGGAATTGGCCCTGTCCCAAATCCGTGTTTATATGACTAAAAATATATATATATTAATATAGGATATATATTTTATGTTAAGCCACGTCTTACTACCTGTTCATGTTTGACGCATATGTAGATATTATTATTATTATTATTATTATTAGCACCGCGTCTTAATACCCGTTCGTATTATACGCACTTACGCTAATGTGTAATGGTAGGGTGATTGTGGAGGACCTACAGTTTAACGTGGAATCTGAACCACGGTGGAGGCCTGGCATTCCCCACATTCACAAGATGTCTTGTCAGAGGTGAAGGAAGGGTTTGGTAAATCAGATAAATCTGTGCCGGGACCGAGGATTGAACCCCGGCCGCCAGCACAGAAGTGTGACACCATACCCCTAGACCGCCAGGTCACCTTATTTAGCTACTAATTACGCTATTGAGTTATGGATGAAGGTTTAAACTTAGAGTAAGTGCACACGCATTTGCATGGAGGGAGAGTGGGTGAACCATTTATAAAAAAGAAACTCTCAGTACATCCAACCGGAATTCGAATCCCGATATCCCCCATCACCGGTGATCTAGTCTAACACGAGAGTGACACTTTAGATCAGAGGCTTACAAAGTTTTCAGACCAGAATTTAGCCCTTGTATCGGAAAACATGTATGCTCTAACGCTCATAAAAAATGTTTACACTAATCTTATGAACATTCAATAAATACCTGGCTGTCTAGGGGTAAGGTGTCAGACTTCTGTGCTGGCGGCCGGGGTTCAATCCTCGGTCCCGGCACAGATTTATTTGATTACCAAACCCTTCCTTCACCTTTGACAAGACATCTTGTGAATGTGGGGAATGCCAGGCCTCCACCGTGGTTCGGATTCCACGTTAAACTGTAGGTCCTCCATTTCATCTCACAATCGCCCTACCATTACACATTAGTGTAAGTGCGTATAACCCGAACGGTTAGTAAGACGCGGTGCTAATAATAATAATAATAATAATAAAGACTGTAAAATTTTACAACCATAAAAGTATAAAACAAACAGAAAACAACAAATGTTTTGGCTGAGCTTTCGTTAAATGCCCTTTATTCAGATTTAAAAAAAATTGTTAATCCTATTACTGATGCTACTTTATATTGTAAAAAACAAATACATACATTGTAAATTCGCCTCGCGTAGCCTGAAGCCCAAGGACTCCACGGAACACAGTTTGAAAAACGCTGCGCTATACCACGTGACACCACGTGTTTTTAATTTCCTCATTTAAAAAAAATGATCCGGTGCACCGAACATACTTTTTCCCCTCTTTTATCTTAAAATAGATACATTTACAAAAATCTCTTAAAATTTGTGAAACGAAATAATAGGTCTATACATTTTTGTAGAAACACTACACTAAATTATTATTATTATTATTAGCACCGCGTCTTACTATCCGTTCGAGTTATACACACTCACGCTAATGTGTAATGGTAGGGTGATTGGGAGATGAAATGGAGGACCTACGGTTTAACGTGGGATCCGAACCACGGTGGAGGCCTGGCATTTCCCACATTCACAAGATGTCTTGTCAGAGGTGAAAGGAAGTGTTTGGTAATCAGATATATCTGTGCCAGGACCGAGGATTGAACCCCGGACCCCTACACTAAAGATCATAAATGAAATAATATGCACTGTTAATTACTGACTCTTTAAACGATCAAAATTGGAAAATCTCCTCTAGTGAATGACCATCTTGTTTATTATGATAAACAATGTCTATATACGTAATTTAACCAAAGTCGTTAGAGAAAATCGGGTTTTTCTCTTTTTTGCTCTTCAGTAAACTACTCTTAAATTTAGAGTTAGATCTACTTCCAAAAACTCCTGAGNCCAATCGGTAAAATAGTTTTGGTTCTATGATATACAGACAGACGGCATTGCGAAAACAACTTTTTTGTTTTGTTTCAGTAGCTCATGAAACGTCGACATTTATCAAAATCTAGAGTTCGAATTTTTTTTTTTTACGATCACAATACTTTCCCTCCGAGTTTTGAGAGAAAGAAAAAAAACACACACGGATAATTGAGTTCAAATCATTTTAAAGGACGCTCCACGCGAAATGTCTCAGTTCTATGATTAATATAAATGGCTAGAAACATAGATCTAGTCATCTTCAAACAAATAAAACTTTTTTCTAAAATGGCCAAGATGGAAAGTTATGACATGATTGAGGATGGTTTTGATGGTTTTGAAGCTTCAGAATTACCATTCCCGTGAAAAGCACATCAAAGACATCGTTGTGAGGATATTTCCCTACAAGTATGCCGTTCTCTGAGGATGTGAATGGCCCTCGTGTCGTCTAGACAGGTCCACAGGTCCACAGGTCTACACCTAACAACAGAACATCCAACTTATTCTGTGAAGTAGTCGAGTCGTCTCAAGCCAGACGGTAAACCACACAGTGAACTGCTGCAAACTACGCCAGACGCGACACAACAGTCCCATTTAATTATAGAACCGGGCTTGTGGGGAATAGGAAGAGGATAGAACAGAAAGGGGGGGGGGGTATCATGGTACCTCGCTCCCTTCACAATTACTGAGGTTTCTAATTCTTTCCCCCCGTAGGGCAACGACTTTACAAGTCTCTTCAAAATTCGTAAAGATGTCTATGTGAAAAGTTTTTCCCGTAATTACTTTTTTACATCCACTACTGTTTCCAGTCTTGTGGCCTAGGTCAGTTTTTTATTCAAGCCATATATTTTCCACTACCGGCTTGCTAGGCCTGTCGTAGCTTTATATGCCTCATAATCTAACTTAAGATTAGAACAAGCACAACATCCAGTCCCCGGCCGTCAATTTATCAATGTGAAAGGGTAAAACCATATTTTAATCATTGGTAAATTTTCGGCCATGCCGGGAATCGAACCCGGGGACCCTTAGCTCAGTAGACAGACACGCTACAGGTTGAGATAAGGTGTCGGGATTTTTTTTTTCACGTTATATTAAAAATAAACAGTTTAAAGTCTCTTTGATTAATTTCTTTTTCCCACTTTATACTACCCCTACAAGCTATTCGGATATTTTTTACACTAATGAGGGTAAGGATTAGAAAGAAGGAGGTTTTTTAAAAGGAAGCGAACCAGCATTTGCGTGGAGGAAGAGTGGAAAACTATTTACTAAATAAAACCTCAATACACCCGACCAATATTAGAACCCCAATCTCTCAGTTATCGGGATCTCAGCCTATCGCGGGTGTGACGCTATAGACCATTCGATCACCGGAGCGGATAATGTTCTATTAAAAACCTCCTTGGTACAATCGGTGGGAATTTGAGCTCCCACCCTGATATCAACATTTCACAGGCAAACCGGTAAAAAAAAAAAAAACTAGGT
>CABFOV010006689.1:0-10542 GCA_902141375.1 Timema poppense | reverse complement strand
CTTGTGAATGTGGGGAATGCCAGGCCTCCACCGTGGTTCGGATTCCACGTTAAACTGTAGGTCCTCCATTTCATCTCACAATCACCCTACCATTACACATTAGCGTAAGTGCGTATAACCCGAACGGGTAGTAAGACGTGGTGATAATAATAATAATAATAAGATTACATCTCCATGGAAACTATGATTTGTTTATGATTGTGTATCGGTAAATAAAATATTCATTTGACCCGCATTGAGGGAATAATACTTTGTTTTATTACGCATCCCACCCAGATGATGTATTGTATAACTACTGTAAAACCCTGTCAGACCGTACCCGGATAGTCAGAAATTCCTGATAGTCCGATCACACTTTTCGGAAAACGTGGAATTTTTTAAAAAGTAAAATGTAATAATTGTTCCCTCAACACGTTTAACGCATTCAAACATTAGTTTCAATACAAATATTGGCCGTGAAACCATTCAAAACAAACACCATTGATAGTAGGTATAAAAAATCGTTTTCCAGGGTAGATTTTCTTTCATCTTCTTTGCTTCAAAATATTTGTCTCTGGTATAATGAAACACGTTGTCTGGATTAGGTCAGAAATTTTGCAAAACAAAAAAACCAGTCAAATTAACGTTGCCTACATTGTAATTGACTCTGGCATTTTAAAACTAGTTTATTTTTTTATAAAGATTTATGTTAGATTTTTTCTTAACGTCTCAAAAATAGTAGATTTTCTTCTTAGAAACTAAAAATTTCCATAGTTTGCATGCACTAATACAACTTAAAAAATACTGTTGCCTTTTTTTCATTTAAGAGTTAGTAACAGAAAGCGTTATTTAAACTGGCAACTTAAAATAAAATCTGTATATTTAAATTAGTTAGCTTGATGAAGATTTTAACGTTTGCAAAAATAGTATGCAAATTAGTTTGGTTCATTAGTTAGATTAGCAAACTTTTTAACAAATTATAATCACGAGAAATAAGATGCAGTTTAATTAAGTAAATAGTGCACATAAACGCAGTTTTTTTTTAATGACCACATCTGCAACCTTTTACGCTTTTTTTAAAGACATGATTTTATTTTCGTTATAATGAGATTATGTGTAAATATTTCAACATATTATAAAGCTGTACATTAATCGGTTTTTTTAGAGACGGGTAGTTCGATTCTTCATATTTTGAAGAATATATTCGCGATTAAAGAATTTAAAAAAAATACATCCAAGATTAAAAATAATGTTGATTTTATTTTCAAATTTTAAATATGATTTTTTTTAAGAGCTAGTATTTTGCTCAGCAGTGGCTTCGACGAAATATAATTTTAATATAAACCAAACAACCCGAACCCATATAATTAATTCACTATATCATATATTATCTAAACTGTTTTTCACTGTACCCATTCGGGCTTTGCGCATACATTAATTAAGCAAAAAACCCGCGTCAGTGGTCGCATGGTCTAAGGCGTCCCTCTCGCAATAGACTGGACTGACAATTATCGGGAAACCGGGGTTCAATCCCGGTTGGCTATACTGAGGTTGGTTTTTTATGAAATGGTTTTCCACTCTCTTTCCACGCAAATGCGGGTACACCCTCCTGAGTTTGACCATCGTCATCCCTAACTCGTTAGTACATATACGTATAGTCCGGACCGCTAGTCAGATGCGGTGACAAAAAGAAACGCTAAGAGAATAGGGGCGAGGAAGATATGATATTGATTAAATGCACCCGAATTAGCGCGAAGGGGTGTAGTAAACCATTTAGAAAAAAAAGCACCCTCGATATATCTGACTGAGATTTGAACCCTGATCTTCTTGTCACCGTTGATATAGATTAATACTAGCGTGACACACTAGACCATGCAACCATTAATGCGAGTAACATTGCTTTTATTTTATATATGTTTAATATAATAAAAATAAATTTAATAAAAGTAAACAAACATGCACAACACAAAAATAATACACAGAATACTAGTAGTGCCACTAACCAAACTATAATGGGACCAATGCTAGGCTGTCATTTCACGAGTTCCGAGCGCTACCAACTTAATCACGCTTGCATACATATCACATCACAGCACATACCGTTTGCTACGCTCTAAAACACTGTCCGCCACGCAACCCTATATTCAAGCTAGAACTAGCGACGTAATATTAAGATTTGTAAAAAGGCCGACATATTGGGGGTTCTGAACACCCCTGAAAATATTGTCGGAGTGTTTAATATGCAAAGCACCCCTGCAGTTGGCACCTATGATGGCAATGTAGCCATTGTCCTCGTACCATCCTTGCTCATATGGTAAATGTACGGGAATGAAAGCATGCTAAAAGATCTCGCCCGTATAGCGGCCTGGTAGTTGGCTCTACACTACTCACCTGGAGGTGTAACGTTAAATGACAAGAAGATAAGAACTATGGCAGAATATTGACTTCTTTACAACAGTACAAATCATATTTAAGTTTATTTACGTAATCCGTTTTTTTCCCCCGCCGTACATTTGGAACACGCACTTTTCCAAGCTGGCATTTAGGGGCTCACTCACCATACATTTTTCTTCCAAAGGCTTTGAACAATTCAATGTATTGTGCTGCAGTGCTCATTTTAAAAGGGTGTCCTCTTTCCCTTGCCGTAAAAGTCTGAAAAACTGTCATAGCTTGTGAAGCTATATAATCGTATCAGAGCTTTCATAAATACAGCCTCTGATAGTTTATGGCTGTGCTTGCCGACCACATTTTGAAAGGAGACAATCCTAAAGTCCGTTCACCATAGGAGTTGTTATCTGAAAGGCCTTTTTCCCTATCAGAAATCTATTATATAGTAGGATATTAGTAGGAAAAAAGTCCTTTCAGAGGTCAATTCCTACCGTGAATGGAGTATATATTTTCCTTGCTTACCAATTCTCACATAAACTTTTGGCATTTAATTTTGTTGAATGAAATCTAGTAGAATGATTAGGACATCGTTGTCCTCGGCATGAACAACAACTGCAGGGATGTTGATTTCTCCAACTGTTCGGCATGTATCGGCATGCCTTGTGTCGGCCTCTTTGCGGTCACTAGCAAGTTCAGTAAACTCTGTTGCTTCAAAATAAGTTACTTCCCGGCACTTGTCTTCATTATCAATGAACATAGCTCTACTCTGCAGCTTGCTTCAATAAATTGGTGTGCTCCACGAATCAATTAGAAACTTAATGAGGTTAGCCTTGTTTGAATTAGCTCTAAGGAATTGTGGCCAAGACATAATTTTGAGGTTTCCTTTGATATTTGCGTACAACGCAGGTTTAGTATTATCTTGCCGGTGAGCTCTCTCGAAGTCTTTAATCGAGTTAACTTTGTACAAATCAGAAACTATATCGATTCTCTTTCCTGGGCTATGGAGTAACCTTAGGAAGATTGTCTCACCGATAGAAACTGTACAATGTTTTGTGAATATCAGTAATTATTACACATGATCATTATTTAATTCCATGTATTATGCTCGGCAATTCAGTTCGGTGGATTTTAAGCATATTAACTTTGCGTGATGCATTTAAGATTCGGAATAGCAGGATATTATTCAGGTTTGACCCTCGTTAGGGCTTTTATCGTTGGTTCACCCTTAAAAATGAACTGAACCTTTTTTTTTATAGAGAATTTATAGCGAAACAAATTTTGTAAGAACATATTATTTTTTAAAAATTTATGGTTAGTAAGGTAAAACATAAAAACAAAAAAGGGCGCGTTTTAAACGTTTTTTTAGCAAAAAAGATGATAAAGCTACCAAATTCGAATGACACCTCACACGTCTTTACCGCAAAAATGGGGGTGGGGGGAGGCCTACTATTTTTTCACCTAGCTGAAGACTATCATATATCTGCTATATTTTATGGGTTTGGGAAAATTAGGGTGGTTTAATCAAAGCGCATCCGCATTAGCGTGGATAGGATATGTAAAAGCACTAGTGGTAAAGGTGAACTGGCGGTCTAGGGGTAAGGTGTCAGACTTCTGTGCCGGCGGCCGGGGTTCAATCCTCGGTCGCGGCAAGGATTTATCTGATTACCAAACCCTTCCTTCACCTTTGACAAGACATCTTGTGAATGTGGGGAAGGCCAGGCCTCCACCGTGGTTCGGATTCCACGTTAAACTGTAGGTCCTTCATTTTCTCACAATCACCCTACCATTACACATTAGCGTAAGTGCGTATAACCCGAACGGGTAGTAAGACGCGAAGCTAATAATAATAACTAGTGGTAGATCACATGGAGAAATACACCTTTGATGTACCTGGCCTAGATTCGAGCCTTGATCGCCCTGTCACAGGAAATGCCTTATGCCTAACACCTTTTAATACGTGACCACCGTTGGGGTGTAGTGTAAAATATGACAAATGTAAACGGGTTGCATTAGATATACCATGATTTTATTACAAATGAACGTTTGAAGACTTTTTTTAAATATAAAATACAAACATTTTTACGGTCAACAATGATAACATTTTATCATATTACTAGTATTATTTATAAGTATTGTCTATATAATTATATTAAAGGTGACAGCTGACGATCACATGACTTAATGTATGAATACATGAATGTGGGTATGGTAACTTTTATAGATATAGGATACCTCCATTAGCACCTTAGCTCAACCGGTAGTCTGCCTACTTAGCTAAGAGTCCCGGGTTCGATTCTCGGCATGAGCTAAAATTTATCATTTGTGAAATATGGGTTTACATTCCACATTGATAAATCAATGGCCGGGTACTGCTTGTTCTAGTTTTAAGTTACTATTATTATTAGCACCGCGTCTTACTACCCGTTCGGGTTATACGCACTTACGCTAATGTGTAATGGTAGGGTGATTGTGAGATGAAATGGAGGACCTACAGTTTAACGTGGAATCCGAACCACGGTGGAGGCCTGGCATTCCCCACATTCACAATATGTCTTGTCAGAGGTGAAGGAAGGGTTTGGAAATAAGATAAATCTGTGCCGGGACCGAGGATTGAACCCTGGACCCCCAGCACAGAAGTCTGACACCTTACCCCTAGACTAGTCTTAAGTTAGATTTTAAGGCATATTAAGCTACGACAGGCCTAGCAAGCTGGACTTACGCTCTGCGTGAATTCGTGATTCGCGGTTCTTAATTCTCGAGCCGTGTTCAATGCGCGAATAGTGTGAATACCTAAATTCGTATTTTTTAGGGTTTGCGATGCATGATTCGTTTATTCGTCATTCGCGTTCGTAGTGATTCGCCGAGGTAACGGTTTCTGAGCAGAGATCAAAGGAAACGAATCCTTCTTGGTGCGTGATGCGTGATTGAGCTGCTCAGGGCTTACACTACACCCGTAGGTTCGTGATTCATTCGTTGAGGGAGACAAAGCAAGCTAGGGAACGAAGGTAGCATTTGAGTTCGCTTTAGGACTAATCTTCGACTGTGGTCTGTACAATGTACTGTACATCTTCGCGTATTACATATTGAAATAACAAGAGAAACAGTATAAAGGCCTGTTCCCACAGCGTGTGTTTGACGATATCGGATTCTTTAATATTTAGAACTTCGCGAACGCGACAACCCGCCTTTAAACTTTTGCGAACCACACGGTGTGACCAATTGGTCGGTACGTGTTGGAACTTTCTCTTGTGCTCCCCTTCAGGGTGCATCAGAGCATGCTATTGTATGCTATGCTATGCTATGATGACGAGCCAGTAGGGGTCCGGGCAACGTGCCACATCCACAGACACGTGTAGAGCAAACCACGCGTCGTGGGAATTGTCAGGTTCGCGACTTGCCATACATAAGGTCGTGGGAACAAGGATTAATCATAAGTTTCTTTTGGATACTGGTAAGTATAGTAAATATTGCGTTTGCAGTGGCCACACTATCGTCAGTCACTCCTCAAATCCTCACCCAATAAACACACTACTTACTTCTAGCTAACGTCACTCGGGATCAACTGGAGTTCAAGGTATCTGCCGTGCGACGGCCACACGAACCACCAAGCGGCGGAGAATCAGCGCTTAGTGTAGTCACCTCAGTCAGTTCCGAGCAAATAGACGAATGACGAATCTACGACTAACTGTCGACGAATCACGCATCGGAAATCACGCATAGTCTTTAAACGCTGCTTAAAATGGATGTAAATGTAAAGTTATGTTTGTTTCGCGAATCGGTGATGCGTCGTCCTTGTGGTGTTCACAAAGCAGCAACCCCTGGTCTAGATGGTTACTGGCTCCCATAATCCTCCTCGCTCGAAATATAGCCCACACTAGCCGCACTAGCGAGTAGTTAGAGGAAAGGAGGGAGTGGGGGTAGTAATTACAGTTCGGAAATTGCTTATGGATTTAACTGGACCGTCCGGGGCGAATGGTGACCACTACAGTATGATCGTGTTTCCTAGGGGATGGATTGAGAATGAGGGGGTGAAAGGGTTGATTATAGACCAGTTAAGGGTAGTTATTCCTTTATGTCTCCACCTTTATAATTAATATTACATTCTATTACCAGAAGTGGTTAGGTGAGTAGATGGTACTCCGGACTCCCGGGGGAGGAGGGGGGGGGGAGGGCTTTTGGTTC
Source organism: Timema poppense (assembly GCA_902141375.1). Taxonomy (NCBI): domain Eukaryota; kingdom Metazoa; phylum Arthropoda; class Insecta; order Phasmatodea; family Timematidae; genus Timema; species Timema poppense. The sequence goes on along the minus strand of CABFOV010006689.1, from coordinate 3,993 downwards.
CTGCTGAATCCTAGTCTTTGTGTCAAGGCAACGACAGTCAACCTGTTTAGTTTCCGGTTGACTGTGGAAGTCGAGGTTGGAATCATGGGTGGATGTATCGAGGTGAATTTATTCTTAAATGCTTTATTTCCCAAACTCCCTCCACTCGAATGCTGATACAATTATTATAAATTATAACTTTCTCATCAATACCACACAGCTATATTCTCTCTGCAGAAGACTCGTCTACTGGAGAATAGTTAAACTATAAAAACGTCAAACCATTTAAATATTTTAAAAAAGAATCAGCACCGCGTCTTATTATCTGATCAGGTTATAATCATATGTACTAATTATGCTAAAGAGTTTGGGGTAAGTAATGTTTAAATCAAATGACGTGCACCCGCATTTGCGTGAAGGGAGAGTGGAAAACCATTAGTTAAAATTACACCCACTCGACCTAGATTCAAACTCCGATCCCTTTCTCATCGGCAGTCTAGTCTTAACACGAGAGTGACGTCTTAGACCAGGGGTGTTCAACCTTTATATGTCCACGGGCCAAAGTTTCTATCTCTTGTTGGATCGCGCCATAATACTGTATTGTATAAATATTAAAATATTCGCATCAGCTCAGTCTTACACTCACACCGGGGATTAGGATTTCTCGTGAAGTAAATTCTCTGTTCTTTCACAGCAGGAAGTAGATCTGTCTTGTCTACTAGGGTTGTCATTTCTCGGTTCAAAGTACCTTTGTATTAAAACGTTAAAATTTCTTCACGTTAGAAACAAAAATCGTCTATAAAATAACGTAAAATATGTAATTATTTTATTAGTTTACTATGTAAGATATGTATCTGTAATTTTTTTTTCTCTTGGGAATTATTCTGTATTTTTCATGAGCTGGTGGGCCGTGGCTTGAAGACTCTTGTCTTAAACTATGTGGCCACCGAAGCAGGTAAAATTTTAATCTTAAAACGTTATAGTTTAAACACTCGCTTAATAAGTAGGCTATTTATCTAACTTAATTAAATTAAATACACAATAATGATTGATCATTGTAGCGATAACTGCAGATTATAGCACTAAAATATATTTAAAACATTTTATTTGGAAAAGTTCTTTAGATTGAGGCCTCACTTAAATATCTAGATAAATATTTACTCGTCGAAGGTTATCAAAGTTTAATAGATTTTGACCTTTCACTGATTAATTTTCAAGCGAAACGTATATTTCCCCCCTTTTACTCCAGTAGTAAACAAAGAGTCTTATTTTATTCTCATGTTGATATCAACAGTTGCTGAATATCTGTAATGAGCGTAGCGGAATTAGATGAGAAACTTTTTAAATGAAGATAAAAAGTTGTCATTAAATTCCAGAACACCCTTAACAGATATTCAACAACTGTTGAGGTCACCATGTGAAGAAAATTAAACTATACGTTTCTATTGGAGAAGGTGACCTGGCGGTCTAGGGGTAAGGTGTCAGACTTCTATACTGGCGGCCGGGGTTCAATCCTCGGCCCCGGCAAAAATTTATTTGATTACCAAACCCTTCCTTCACCTTTGACAAGACATCTTGTGAATGTGAGGAATGCCAGGCCTCCACCATGGTTCGGATTCCACGTTGAACTGTAGGTCCTTCATTTCATCTCACAATCACCCTACCATTACACATTAGCGTTAATTGCGTATAACCCGAACGGGTAGTAAGACGCGGTACCTAATAATAATAATAATAATCTAATGGAGAACTATTTGATTTATTTTTCTATGAAAACTGCAAAGATACTGACTTCAACGCAGTCCCTAGCATTCCCACCATTAAACCCTTGAAAAAAAAATTATGGTTATTGTTTGTTGACCTTCCTTCGTAAATACCCGAGCACTCAAAACTCGACGGGAGTATAAAAGTCACTCCCATTCAAAAACCCGTTTACTGAACTCACGTTATACGTTTACAGTCTCCATTAATTGCACTTCCCGTCCTTTTTAAAGACGTTATTAACGAACGACGTAGACATCTCAATTTTAGACGAATAAGTTATTGCCGGTGGGTGGGACATGAACCGTTTTTACAGGCGCATAAAACGGGCGAAACAAATTAAGACGAAGCAAAAGTCGTTCAGAGTTGATGTATACAAATGAGAACAAACGAGAATCGTAATAAATTTTTTTTTGTATCGTTACCTGTGTGTGTTAATATTTATAGTCGTTAGCATTCACAAACGTCAGGGGGCGAATTAAAGAAACGAGTTAAAAAGGGGGTGATTAATTTATTTAACAAACTTTTATAATACATTTCGTACTACTGCTAGTTTATTTTTATTATATTACTCATGTTTCGTGTGTCACTACCAGAATGGGTTATCCGCATAGTTACACTAAGGGGACAGGAATAAAGAAAGTAGCATTTTAGAGTAAATGTAGCAGCATTTTCGTGGAGCGTCATTGGGAAATCATCTAGTACTAAAAAACCATATTAGACCAGAATAATGACGTATTTGTCTTCATTGCCTCATATAAGTACAAGCGTACCTGACTTGGATCATTATGGTGTAGCTTATAATAGAGGACACTAGTTTAGTAAGTCAATGTCGGACTGATACTGTGCTTGGTTCCAGTATGATATATATTATATTATCGGATAGGGCCATAGTGTTATCACTTAAGGTAAGATAGCTGCTTTCAAGAATAAACGTTGAGCTAAGACCTGCATAATTTAGTGTGAAACGTCCTTGAAAATATTAATTAATAATTTTTCATGTTTTTACTAACTATATTATTATTATTATTATTATTATTATTATTAGCACCGCGTCTTACTACCCGTTCAGGTTATACGTACTTACGATAATGTGAAATGGTAGGGCGATTGTGGGATGAAATGGAGGACCTACAGTTTAATGTGGGATCCGAACCACGGTGGAGTCTTGGCATTCCCCACATTCACAATTTGTGATTAATACACGTCTTGTCAGAGATGAAGGAAGGGTTTGGAAATCAAATAAATTTGTGCCGGGACCGAGGATTGAACCCCAGAACCCCAGCACAAAAGTCCGACACCTTACCCCTAGACCACCAGGTCACCTACAACTATTTATATTAAAACACCCAATCCATAGCACCTAGATACTAATTATTATTTGAAGTATTTAACGTGTACTTTCTGAACGCGACTTGTGAACTAACTTGAATATAAAAAAAAAACAGCACCCAGCCCCCCGGTCCTTAATTTATCCCCTTAAAAAGCGCTTGAATTTTGCGGTCTTTTGGGAATTTAAAGGCTAGGATCACTCTAAATAGTTTCTAGAGAAATTATTTGTTCAATTTTCCTGGTAAAAGCCACTCCAAATAGCTTCTTGAGGTATCAACTTTTTTTGGGGGTGGACTACTTCAAATATCTCGGAAAGGAGTCTTGATAAATTCATTCCGAATAATTTGTGAATAGTCGCACAACCAGAGGAAAAACCTATGTATAACCCGAACGGGTAGTAAGACGCGGTGCTAATAATAATAATAATAATAATAATAATAATAATAATAATAATACGAGAGTAACGCCTCACACAATTCGGCCACCGAAGTTGGTCGTAGTATAGTTGATCTAGTCTACTTCACTGGTGACGGGGATGTCTGGGTTCGAATCAAGGTCGTGTGAAGAAAAGTTTTTTAGTCTTTTTTTTTTACCAAAAATGGTTTCCCACCTTCCCTTCACAAAAAATGCTGGTATATTTCGTATAATACATCGTTCCTTGGTCCCTGCTCATTGTGATTGGTGCTCGTACAGTTCGGACGGGTGGTAAGACGCGAGAGATTGTTGGGTTAGGTATCATAATAGAATATTGTTCCGGAGTTAGATCCGTCTGGGTCTGAGTGTTAAAGGAAGATATATTGCAGTGTGTAATAGCTAGCACTGGCGGTTTCTATTGTTACTAGTCACGCGAGATCGAAACGATACATTCGGTATCAACCCCCTTTACCCCTTCATTTCTTTTTATAGCGCCGCTACTTTGAA
>CABFOV010006688.1:0-33019 GCA_902141375.1 Timema poppense | reverse complement strand
AAGCTAATAGCTTCACGAATAGTAAGCTATCCCAAATTGTACAACTAAATCACCTTCCTTTTTATATACTCTGTTCAAGTTTTTATTCACTATCAATAAAACTACAAATTGTTATCATTGACATATTTCTTATTAATCCAGTTTTCCTGCTTATGCCATCCTTTTTTTTTGTTAAAGACATAATATAATTGGAGTATGAGTTCAAGGAGAAAATAAGTAAACTGGTCTTGTTTACTTTTGTTTGTATTTCTCACCGCCCTCTGCAAATTTACTACATTTATTATTTTATTGTTTGTGGTGTGCCAGCCTTATTCTTCGAGGAAGAATAAGGGCGGTGCTACACTAGTATATTACCACCCCAAATAAACTTATACTCATAGACATCCAGCATTATTAAATATCAACAATCTTACTATGTCTAATATAGGTGTTCTTCTCACTCATAGTATCTTCCGGAAAAGCGTGACTTCCATAATCAGCCTGTTCACACCAAATGCTAGAATGAAGAGAAGTTCGAAACAAGCTATGAATAATGCAGCAACAAGACGTTCCAAATAGAGGGATCCAGATATGCTCTGATTTACCCGGCTGAGCTACAGAAGGACCCCTCGTATTCTTGAACTAGTTTACGTGAAAAAATGAACGTAGCTAGAGTCTGCAGCCACTCACCATGTGTCTGGTGTTCATGTCTTGGGAAGAAGCCTAATGGATCTACAACACACCAAGAAACTGGCGGACGTGACTAAAGAGACGTAGCATATCCACCAGCTACTTGGCGTGTGACGTTATACTACTAATAATCAATTTCCTAATAAGGAAATCTCCCACCTACAAATCCATCAACTAGACCTATATATAGATAGTGTTCAGCTAGCATCGAAGACTATTACACCCGACCAGTGGTGGCTCGTGTATATGCACTGCAGAACTGCAGCATCCCCTATTTCCACTTGATATTATTGATAAACCTCTTTAATATAATGAGTTATTTTTTCTTAAATTCCTTCTTTATGCTTGTAGTACAATATATATTCCTTAAACTTAATGTCAGTACTTCAGTAGCCATACCACAGTTTATGAAAAATATACAAAAATCTTTGTATGGAACTGTTCGCTTCACAGTGCCAGTGACGTGGTGTTTGACTGTTGTGCGCATGCACAAATAGGAGGGGGTGGGGAGGAAAGAGGGACTGCCAGGTAGAGAGAGAGCACTGTTGCTCTCGCAGTGCCGGCTCTAGCGTGATGGTGGAAGGAAGGTGTTTTTTTTTCACTCAGCGTTTGTTGTGCTTAATAACCATGTACCATATTCTTGAATGTGATAAAGTGTAGACGAGTGTAGAATCAGATTATTATTCTTTTTCCAGCTATTCCATTTAATTAATTTTTTTCGGTTCTTTTATTTAACAAAAACTTTAACCATGGCCTCACATCCCCAAGAAATAATTTCTGTGGCTGTAACTAAGGAAGTGTGTTACTATATATGTGTTGATATAATAGACATATATTCTTCCACTAAACACTTAGTAGCTGCTAAATCGTTCAACAAGAATTACTTCACTAGATTTAAGAATGAACTCCCCACAAAGGAGATAGTACTGACCACTGAAGCTCATCCCATGATTGACAAAGAAAAGCTTGAAACTGAACTAAAAGTATTCTATTGTAGGACTGATATTCATTAATATTGCAAGTTAATTAAGCTGCTGAAATTAATCTTGGAAAATAATGTAGATTATGTTTTTAGTGAAATTACGAAACGATAAAAATCCTCTTGACAACTCCCATGACTACATCAGAGTCAGAGCGCTGCTTTTCAACATTGAAAAGAATAAAAACTTTTTTTAAGAAGCACTATGGATTTGGAAAGACAAAATGCGCTTGCAGTACTTTAAATGGAGAAAAATTTCCTCAATTGTCATCCAGAGATCAAGAAGAAAATCATTAAACTTTTTGCGCAAATTAAAACAAGAAGAATGGATTTAATTTTTAATTAATAGATCAAGCTTGAACTGTAACAATTTAAGTTAAATTAGGTAAAAAAAGTTTGGCTTTTTAGTCAAGTTTTATCAAGTTCTTGAGTAAAGGTTCTTTTTATACATTTTTTTTTCCTTTTACATCATTTTATAACAAAGGCTAAACATTTTCTGGAGCAGCACTCCCACTGATTTTAGCTACGAGCCGCCACTGCATCCGACACTTCCACGAGAAGTCCTATGCAAGACTAAAACATTATCTAGCCAGGATGGCTATAAATATATATATATTATTGATTATATAAACTTTATATTACAACTATGGGTTTGATTATCTCGAACACTTATACCTGTATCATACGACACTAGCTCGTACTTGAAATCCAATGTGCTACCTAGCACGTCATCATCTATCGTCACGTGAATAATAAAAAAAAACTAGTTCTGCCTCTTGGTACTGGCTACCATACTAGTTGTGAGGATAGAACTGGCGTTATTTTCGTACTATTTCCGACACTAGTCTGTATAATTCAACCAATCAACGCAAGACTGTGTGTAAAGAAATGGTAGAAATGGCGCCAACATGGTCATCGGATGTGATTTTGTTGTTGGCAGAAAATTATTCTAAGCATTCTTGTTTATATAATACCAAATTGCCACAATATGACAATACATTTAATATATATTTAACCACGCTATCTTAGAATGATGTAAGTTACACAACCATCTGGGAGGAATCTGTGGTTATTCTAATGGAGACATTGTTGCCGGGTGATGAGGAAGAGGTGGAACCTATTATTCAGGAGGAGGTAATCAGGAACATTGCTCTGATGGGTAAGGAAAAGGCACCTGGACTGGTCTGGTCTGGATAAAGGTCGAGGTGCTGGAGAAGACGGGTGACCTTATTGCTCCTTTCCTTGCAGGGCTGTTATACGAATGTCTTGCTCAGGGCAGAATCTCGAAAATCTGAAAGCAGAGCGAGGTAATCGTGCTAAGCAATGGGGAGGATAAAGACCCGCTGATTCTGAAGCCATACAGACCCACCTGCCTGTTGAACACAGCAGGGAGGTTGCAGGAGAAGATTCTGTGTGAAAGATTACTGAGACACAAAATCATCATGAACATGCATAAGAAGCAGTATGGCTTCCGAAGAGGCAGGTCGACAGAGGACGCAATCTGCAAAGCAATGAAACTGATTGACTCGACAACCAATAAATACGTCATAGGAATATTCGTGGACATCTCAGGCGCTTTTGACAACCTCTGGTGGCCAGCGATGTTTAACAGATAAAGAGAGAGTCAGTGTCCGGGACAGTCGTATAGTTTTAAGGATTACTGTCGTAACAGATATTCCACTCTGAGATGTCCAAGAAACAGGGTTCAAAATATACTGACGAAGGGATGTCCCTAAGGATCAGTATGCAGCCCGATCTTTTGGGATGTCAGCCTTGAACCAGTGTTGTACTTGTTGGAGGGGAAACCGGAGACGCAGGGTGTAGTCGCCTCCGCAGACGACTTTCTAATAGTAATAGAAGGATACTCTAGAAGGAACTTAGAGGAAAAAAGTAACCAGGTGCTTGAAGAATTTGACACCTGATGTAAAAGTGTCAAGTTAAAAATGGCACTGGCGAAGACAACCTAGATGCTGTTCAAGGGTATATTGGCTAGGGATCCGACCATAAAGGTTGGTAGGAAATCTATAAGAAGCCATACGGTCAGATACATGGGCGTGATCCTTAATGAAAACAGAAACTTTATGGCGCATATGGAGGAAGTTATGGGGAAAACTCTGTCGGTGATGAACAAAATTATAAGCATGGGACAGAGGCGGTTTTATCTGCCTATGCGGATAAGGACATACCATCAGACAATCATTTTCTCCATTGTGAGCTATGGGTCGTGCATCTGGGCTCACAGACTAACAAATGTAGTTCCGGCTAAGGTGATTTGAGTTCTACAGAGGAACATACTACTGAGGTTGGCGGGAGCCTGCCGGACTGTAGCAACGGGTGCACTGAGTGTGTGGCTGTTGCACCTCCTTATAAGGAAGAAAGGTGTGGCGTGCTGGATAAAAAAAGGAATTATGGAGAAGGTGAGACTCCTCACCACACCCGATGCGACCTCATTTGGCGAGGCGGAAATATACCTATTGGAGGAGTGGAGAACGCTGAGAGAGAAGTGGGACAGGTAGGAGGACTTATCAATTGTTACCTAGTGTGGTTGAGAGACTAGAGAATAAACACCTCCAGCTATCTCGGGGTCTTGTCCACTTCATCATGGGAAGGGACCGTACCCGGCATCTCTAAGGAAGCTGGAATTAGTAGATTCGGGGAGTTGCGAATGTGGTGAGGAGGGAACCCCTGAACATTTGGTGCTCTAGTGCGTCCTTACCCTAGAAGCAAGAGGAAACTACCAGAGAGAGAGAGAGAGAGAGATCCGGGGAAGATTATTAGGCGAAGTACTGAGGGACCCAATCTATTGGAAATTCTTAGACCAGATTGCACTGGAATCGTCAGTTAGACAGGGACGAATAAGACGGGACGTTGACAATGACCATGACGAAGAAGATAACAGCGACACGGAGGGTGAGACTGACACGGACACTGGTGCGTTCTCAGCGAGGAGGGAGTAGAGAAAGTAGGACTGTATGTGTGGAAGAACACAGGGAATGCCCTTGTGATCTTAAGGACAGTTTTACAGTCGTATGAACTACAGTTAGTGGAGTAAATATGAACTCTGAGGGGTTCCCTGCACCGTATGATTCACCACCTTGGAAACAAGAGAGGTGGATTGTGGTTGATGGGCCCTCAAAGTCAAGATGGAGAAATGCGGCTGCCCTGCAGTCCTCTGGAACCATCGGGGTGACAGAATTCCCGGCAGAAATGGGTATAAAATATTTACGTTAGCTTAGTTTAGTAGTTATATTAGCTAAATTAGGGACAGGGGCGAGGAACTAGGTAGGGGGTAAATTAGGAAATTCAATTGCCAAGGGTGGAAGGAAGGATGAAAACGGAAGTGTGGTGGCTAGAAAGTATGAGGAACACCAACTCCGATAGGGCGCCTCCCCAGGTGGCGGATAGGGGGATGCCCGCCTCGGGAGTAAAATCCCGGGCACTAGCCGGGGAGGTACTAGGGGCGGACCAACTGGAACTAGGGGTAGTTGAATTTCAATTAAATTAAGAGCTAAAACCTGTTTAATAATTTAAAGAAAAAGGAAATTCATATTGTAATTGTAAAAGTAAAGTCAAAATTATGTGGGAAAAAGGCCCGAATTTAAAGTTTTTAAGATACCAGGCCTGTAAACACTGAAAATAATGTACAAAATAATACAGTTTGTAATAAGAAATGTAAACAAAGTCAACTTACATGTTGATGTCTCTTGGAAATCGAAATTATGATTCAGAGCCATTTGAAATGAAATAGTAGCAATATACTCGTGTATTGAACAGATACAATCAGCCATATTATTTGAGATAGTAATAATACGAATTCAATCAAAATTCGTAATTCAATCAGAAAAATATAATTTTTAAATCACATCATTTAAACATTGCAGTCTATGTTAGCTCAGATGGTTCACAACAGACTGTGTAGAGTGCAGTACCTTCGCTTTTTTTGCACAAAAAGTAGCCAATTTTTCAGTATGTCATAAGGTGTTTGGTATTAGTGTATATACATATACAATCTAGTGGCAGCATCAAGAATCACAGTGACACATTTTAGTGCCGGCATCTTGGGGGAGGTGGGGGGTAGTATGGTACTGCTTGTATTTGAAGGGGGGTTGATTGTTAGTTCCCCCACCATTACATCTTTCTTATCATCCCTGGTAGAAAGATTTCTAAGGAAGTTTAATTTAAGGAATACATTAAAATAAGGTAGTATAATATTTTAGTGTTTGCATATACTCCTTGAACCCATATCTTGCTAAGAATAGACACTCCATTAATTATATTTTTATTACTTTAGTTACAAGGTGGCTGGGCTGGTAGAACACTAAGTTTATTTGACAGACGTAGTACAGCAAGAATACGTTTTTTGAGCTTTGACCTAGAATTCAACTTCCGCCTTAAGAGAGTTGACACACCTCCCCCAGGGGCGTGTGCATGGGCCCTCTGTCCAGAAAATGCATGTTTCTCTCTCAATAAAAATAGATGGTGTGCGACTTTTGAGTGATATGCTAGCAATGAGTGTACCATACGTTACTTTACGTTTCAATGGAAATATTATTGAAAGTTCATGAGTATTGTGCTAGTCACCGGCGCGTTCATTCAGACCCCTTGAAAAACTTTGTGTGTGTGCATCAATACCACCCTGCGACCCCTAGTCATATGTCTACCAAACAAGTGTTGGTAATATTTTAGATTGTGTGCTGAAACCCCCCAATTGACCGCCGCCCATTTCACTAGTTGTGATATCAGGCGGGTGCTCTGGATACTAATAAATTTGTGACAGAGTCACAACATGGAACGAGTATAATTACATGGACTTACCATCTGTCTCCATTTGGCTGTTCTACAAGGCTCCCCGCACACAAAAACACATCACTTCAGCAACCAGGGCTACGTTAAACTGAGGCGAGGAACATTTTCGGCAAGCTACGCCTCAACGTTGCCCCGCCCCAAAAAAGAAAACAAGAGACAGTCGACATGCGCAGATCCGTGCGCGCCAGTGACAGTGCAGTGAAACCAACGGCCAGTCGGATGGCGCGAGGTTTGAATATGCCCAGACTATGGGAGAGTTTTCCAGAACAGTGCTCTCCCCCTCCTTACCCTTTCTCCTGTTTTGGCTTCCCGCGCTGTGAGTTCACGTGACTCCTACTGAGCGTATATAATGGCAGGACTCTAAAGCCATGTACACATTTCTTCACACTCTCTAGGTGGGACACTTTCTGTCCATTTTTATATTTAAGTATTTTAATCAAAATTCCGTTTGGGGGCAACGATGTATTCAAAATTACGTTTGGTACGACATAATCTCATGATTTAACTTTATTTAGTGTATAGTTTGAGACTGCGTATTGTAGAAGTCATGGCAGTACAGTTTGGGGACATAAGAATATTTTGTTTAGGTTAACGCTTCTCAGTCCGCTTCTCGGACTGTTTCGAACCTTCAGTACCGTCATGGATAGGTCAAGTTATAGTCATTCTTTGTTCTGACCTGGTTGGTCAAACCTGGGGCCGCGAGCCCGGGGCTGTAGTGTATTTATAGGGTTAATAGCCAGGTTATGCTGTTTTTACGATGCTTACGAATAATGGCTCTTGGTCCCATTTTTCGTGCTTTGTAATGGCAGTGATGATAACCTTCTTTATGAATTTTCTCTTTTTGTAAGTTATTGGGGAGCCCCCGGTGACGAGTAATCTGTATATTGTGTTTATTGCTTGCTCGCGGGTTATTGTTACTACTTTAAATTTATTATCATTAGACATTACGGGTTTTTTGAGAAGGTCAATTTTATTGTTTGTGGGTCCTCTTGGCGGCCATCTTTTACTTGGGGTCATCCCCCATTATTTCATTGTGTATCGTTTATTATGGCCTTGTTTGTGCGCCTAACGCTGGGCTTGTCCCACTCTCTACTCATCGAGTTCTGTTGCTATTGTTGTTAATAAATAAATAAACTCTCTTGTTACCAACCTGACTTTTATTTGGGATATAAATAAAAGGGGGGGGTAACAGATTCTTCTGCTATGCAGTGATCACAAGGACTGCCCACAGTTTATATAAAATCTACAAAGTAGTGTCATTTATATTTATTTTTCAGGGCTGTGATCTGGGATCCTCATCCGACTTCAGTGGACCTGAACATTACAGAGGCTTTTTCCAACTGATGTGAGTGGTTACTACCCCTCCTCCCAGGCGATTGCTGACAGGACAGGATTAAAACCTTTATATGTCCTAAGCAATGAAATGATCATGGTGCCCCCTTCTTGTAGTTCAAAATAAAAACAATATTAAACCATAAACTAAAATACATGTGTGATGAAATTAAAACAGCTTTTTTTAATAATTTTTTTGACTGCAAGATCCTGTGCTCATCGAAGCTGACTCAACCAAGCATGTTCGCTTCCATGCACAGTAGGGAAAGTGAATCAAATCTTTCTTGACACATTGGTGATCTCTGGGTTTTTTTTCTATTCTTTTCAGCTGTGAAAAAGAGCGTTCTGTGGAACAGTTGGTCATCAGCGCTAGTAAATTACATATTCAAATATCTACATTTGGAAATACAATTTGTATTCAGTCTTCCACAATTGTATCAAGAAGATCAATGTGATTTGAGTTTCATATTTCATGTTTTACCAAACTTTGCACGAACACAACAGAAGTGCCGTAGTTCTCCATAAATATTCATATTAAAGTCAACAGGATATGAGTCAACTAGATTTTAGGAGCCTTGTGAATATTTTTTGTTTAGTTTTAGTTTCAAAAAATACTTCACCAAAGTGCTCACTTGAAAAACTACTGTTAAATAAATTGTGTATTTTTGAACCTATTCTATTTAATATTTGCTCTTGGCATTTTTTTATTCAAATATGATTTGGGTTCAGATTTTAATAGTTATAAATAATATGGTATGTTTATCTCAGTAACAGAATCCAAATTATGTATCACCTTTATTTTCATTTATATATACCATCATCATTCACACTAAAACTAAGAAAACTCATTTATAATAAACATGTATGGCTACCACAAGGCATTTCAAACATAATACATGGAAGCTAGTTTTCTTAGCTCAATTTAATGGTATTAGTATAGTTTTCCGGATGTAAGTGTATAGGGATTTTGTATTAATTTTAGTTCAAACAAATTATATTTGCAGTTTGTGTTATGAATTTTTGAACACCCTGTGTGTGTGTGTGTGTGTGTGTATATATATAAAGACCTTTGTATGTTTGCATTTTTACATCCATCACCATTTACAGCCTGCAGTCTGGATCAATTTTTTATTCAAGCAATATGTTTTCAAATGTCGGCTTGCTAGGCTTGGCTTCATATGCCTTATAATTTATAATACAAGGAACATATTTGGATGGAACAGCTAATTAGATTAATTGGTACAACTTCTTTGGTCAGATTGAATAATATAAATTAAGAAACATAGCACGAAGATGATTTATTCAAAGAGAAACTATTATATCAAGAAATTAAATCAATTAAAACAGGCATAGTAACATTTCTAAAAAAATGATCAGATTGTTAAGTAGAGTTCAAAAATTAATTTGTATGAAAACAAGTAAAAATTTATATTGTTCAATTTGACCAAAGAAGTTTTACCAATTAATCTAATTAGCTATTCCATCCAAGTACGTTCTTTATATTATAAATTTAATATTTCTCCTTACTGCAATTAAAATGAATATTACTAAAATCCTTTTAATTTAACTTAAGACTAGTACAGGTGCAACAGCCAGTCTCCTGGCCATGGAACCCACATTTCACCAATGACACATTCGTCAGTCATGCCGGGAATCGAACCAGAGGTAAACACGCTACCGTCTGAGCCAAGGTGTAAGATTGTGTGTATCTATCTCTATTCTTTCCACCACTCACAGGTGCAGACCACATGGCTTCACATATGAATATATGAAAGTAGATCTAGTAACTGTTCTAGCTGTCAGACAAGGTTGTATCGGAGTGTGTCAAGCAAGTCAAAGGAAACACATCAGGAATTACAGAAACCAAATGACAAAACAAATTGAGGTGAAAGATAATTGAATTGGTTTATTTGTTTGCCCCTTGCACTGAATACACACTCCATACATACATCTACACTTTTCAAACAATTTTTATTAAAACTTAAGTTTTAATTTCATAAATACAACACGCATACACAAGTGTCAACCCTAAAAAAAATATATTAAAAAAAATAAAAAAAAATTGCTCATTCACACGAAAGCCAGACAAGTCCATGCATGCGTTGTGTGTCTGTGAAATCAGAACAAGGGGGTCGGGAAAACGCTATGCATCCTAACACTGTACAATAAAAAAATAAGTTCACAGACAAAATACAAGACATAAAAGCTACAGAGAAAAAACAAAACAAAATGCTTTCATTGGATTTTTTTAATACTTTTTTTTCTTATATGAAATTTAATTTTTTCGACGTCTTACAGGCGGATAGATTTATTAAACACGTGCATTTTCCTCACTTTTTTATTTTATCGATTTTCGTCAACAATACTTTTGTATTTTTTCCCACTAAACTATGAACTTCTCAAGGTATCTTTTTCTTCCAATAAAAATTAAATGGAATTAAAAATTAATGCAATATATTTCTATAAAACCTTGACGAAAAAAGTTTGAAAGTCTAGAAGCCAAAAATTTAAATGAGATAAGTCACATGTAAAATATGTACACACCTATCGCACAATGTCACTGTGACAACTGCAATATATTCCTCTTGAGAAGCTCATACATATATAAGTAAATATTTTAATAGTAATTAATATGTACAAAAAGCTCTCTGAATCATGAAGTGCAGTACTCAGGGCACGGGCGACATTTGGCAAAACCACCACATACCACAAAACAAAAATGGAAATTTAACCATTAATGGTGAAAAATAAAGAAATTACCATACTAAAAACAACAAGAACTCAAATATGAATACAATATTGTAACATTGTTTTCATGATGATATTTATAATCCTTCAGACTACTTGGAGTTTCAGTAAGTTACTCTTCTGTAAAGAAACCTGATGTTACAACAAAATAAATTTACAATTATTTCATTTAATAGAAACTAAACTCAACCATTATTTTACAATTTTTAAAAATTAAAATGCTGGCCCAACCCATTTTTTTGTCGCCAAATACAAATAAACACATTTAAAGAGCTAGAACGACAGACACCGTTTCGACTGAAATAATAACCACTTTCCTTGCAAGAACAATAAACAACAACGCAGTTCTTGTCCGACACATATTGCCACTACGAGTCGTCCGACATAAACGAATTTTGAGACTTCAACTGTTCTAGCATTTTGATTTGCTGGCGTAGAAACAATATCCTGAAAACAAACGGATATTATTAGTTAATATTGTTTAGAGGGAATAAAAGTACAAGAATCCTGTGACATCAAAATAATCTTAATTCATTTGTTGTGAAGGGTCTGATGACCTAATATTTCAATGTTTACTTAAGAATAGTCAATTATATTTGGATGTTTAGAGTGTACTGCATTTAATTTCAATGTTTAGATGCAGTTTTGTTAATCACACCATAGATCTGTACTATTGAGCATAAGGGTAACAAATTACAAACTTTTGCTAAAACATAACATTAAAACAAACTATACATATAAATACATTATTCTCAATAATTCAAGGTAGGAATACGCCTGGCACACATCGTTTTAGAAGGTATAGATTGGATTTTAATTATAGATAACAACTTGATCCTTGTAAGACAACAATGGATTAACAATGCTGAATTATTCATCATTATCACCACCATCAACTTCCAACTATGGTCAGTTTTGCAAAATGCCTTCATCTTACTCAATACTTATATCACTATTTTCTTCTCACTTGCACACTTTCTGTTATCTGCTCCTCTAATTTCTTTTTTGGATTCCCTTGAGTTATTTTCCCAACTTACTTCATCTCCATCATTATATTTGGTGTGCTCTCATTTTACATCCTCATTACAGGTACATACCATCTCAGCCTTGCTTCCTTTACTATCTCATGTACTCCCTGTGGACCTACCCTCATTACTTTGATTAATGATCGGGAGTAAATAAAACAAAACCTCTTGATGGTTTTCTAAATTCTAATAAAAAATCATGCAGGTGTTAATTTTTATAATTTAATTCAAAATATTGAGGTTGTGATGTACTTCATATTTTCTTATTGGTGTTTATGGAATGATGAATAATAGGTTTTAGAATAAATTACATTGGTTGGCTATCATTAAATATAATATATTATACTTGTCTTATTTAAAAAAGTTATTGAAAAATGAAGATATTATCATTCCTGTTATCAAACAATTACAAATTTAAATCCTTTTTTTGGCTTATATTTAAAATATGTTATTAATTGTATTATTTATATACTCCAAAGTAGTAGTGTGGTTGAAAAATCTTTAATGCAGATAGTACAAAATATTCTTTAAGTAAATATCTATATTTAATTTGCACAAGGTCACTAGAACACAACAATCATGTTGTTTACATTTTCAATTTTCTAGTAAAAAAGTGAACCGGCAAAATAACCGGGGTTTGAGTACGCGTGGCACTATGTGGCCGGATGTTATCGTGCAAGAAAACCACCCCAGAGCCCAACATGCTGCGACGTTTGTTCTGAATGGCCCTCCTTAACTTGTTTAGTGTCTGACAATAAACATCTGAATTGATTGTGGTGCACCGTTCCATAAAATAACTAACAATACTGTCCCAAATGACAGTTGCCATGAGTTTACTGGCATGGAAAGTTTGCACTTTCTCCATTGATTGGTTTTTCGTCACTACATGCATGTATGAAACCCAAGTCTCATCATCCATACTTATCTGATCCAGATAAGTATAACCTTCTCTGTTTTAATGTTCAAGGGTGAAAGCTGACCCCACCTGTCATGTTTTGTGTTGTTCCAAAAGCAGGTTGGGCACAAAACTTCCAGTAGCCTAATGTTTACCATATCACTTTATGAAGAATCGTTTAAGAGATCTGTGATAACACACAGGAAAGCTATAACATGGTGAAATGGTGATTCTCTCGAACCTTTTAGTAAATCTTCTTCATTCACCAGTCGGCAGGCCACTCCTTTCCTCATTGTTGATATTGGTCTGCCCATTGTTTCAAACCAACCTCACTCGTGACATTCTCCCCGTAAACTTTGCTAATGTACCGTTGCTGTAACCTAACATTGCCATCAACCTATGCCACCTTAAAAGAGTGAATACACACCTACCCCATTCTACTGGGAAGTCTGTGACTAATCGCAGACACTCCACGCACGTCAACACTGAACACAGCTTATCATTCGGGTTTGGCAAGAAACACGAATAATGTCATGAAGTGCTATGTGCCACCTGTTCACTTGTACGTTATCCGAGTTCAAGATACTGCGCAGGCGCTAGAGTTTGGTGAAAGAACAAGCTGTCCTATCGCGTGTATTCCCCTACCTCCCTTTGTTGTGCGCAGGCATCAATGAGATGACCATTTTTGACTTATTGATGATGACTTCATTGGTCATGTGATATCTCCCTACCAATTTTCCCCGCACATCAAATTCAAATATAAGCTAGTACCCAGAATAGAATTTCACTTTATGTTGATAGGAATTTGGGACTTACCAACATGTAAGTGATTGTTATTTTGAGGATAATTTTTTAGTGAAATTTTAATGTGAAAACTAGGCTTTATATAAATCTATTCAAAATTATGTATGGCTTAATATATGGTTAAATTTTGACTTATTATTTTTACCAAATTTAATTTCTATTGGAATTAGGACTTTTTTTTGTGTGGAAACTAACATCTTTAGGTCTTAGACCTTTTTGGTCTGTGTTAACGGATGGTTTATTAACAATATAAAATTATTTAATTTTACCTTTGTGAGCTTTTTTTGCACTTTCATTAATTTGGTATATGTTTACAGTTGAAGTGAGTCCAAACGTAACTCAATTATGTTAGAAGATAATTGTTGACTTAGCAGATAGGGTAGAAAGTAAATAATTATTTTTGTGTCTAAGTTTCCCCCACCTCACGGGTTGGTAGAAGAGAATAGTCATGTTTCTAATCAACATTAGATCCAGGTGTACAGTTTTGAGCAGAACTCTACTTGTTGTGTTATAAAAAAAGTTATGTTTTATAATAACGGCAATTTGATACATATAGACTTTTAAGGCAAGTTTAATATTATGTGTTAGGAGCTATCTTTTGAGCGGCTCAAGCCAAATGTGTAGATGATAGATTGTTTCCTAACTTATAATCTAATCTGTGTATTGTTCGCAATAAACAACTTCGTTCACATTTGTACTTATGTTTCCTGACAATGAATATTCTCTAATTTAGCTAAATGTGTATTGATCGCTTTAATTTAATGTTGAATCTATCTACCCTTCAGGTCAATTTTAACTTCATCTCATTCTTTACACTTATACCAAACAAGATCCTAACTCCCTCAATGTCAATAGTCAAATACACTATTTTACTGAAGGTTAAGGTAAATAGGTTTTGGTATATTTGAGTGTAGGTCTAATAACTATACCTGGTGATATGTTTTTTAATTCTTTGTCTTGCTACATTTGCACTAGGTTGACAAAGAATTTCAACTATCTTAACAGTTTTAGCTACAAGAAATCTTACCAATGAACATACCTTACATAAACCATTCTGTATAGGAAGTTATTTTCCTAATCGCCCACGTATCATATGTATCCCGTATTTGTATTGTAAAGTTATGTCAAAGCTTCAGGTTGCAATTAATAATAAAATACCCATGTCTACCGAGAAGAGAAGTATTGTTTCATCATGACAATGCCAGACCTCATACAGCTCGATTAATCAAGGAATGAATTGAAGAACTTCTTGAACATCCACCTTACAGCACAAAAGCAGCAGGAAAAATGATTAAATTTGCAAAGGGGAAATCTTGGGGAGAGTTTTTGGAGAAACAAAAAGTGAACTAAAAGGCAACAAGTGGTTGAAACAAAACAAAGCCTAGAGAGATGCTGAATAATGTACTGGGTACATCTGGAGAAGTTCAGCGGTGAACACGAAAAGAAGATTTTAAAGAATTATTCGAGGGAATAGAAATAAATAGCAGATGAGAGATGAGAGAAACAGTAGTTAGAGAAGGGGATGCAGAAGAATTTAATATGCAAGACTTGGAGATTACCAGGAGTGCGGTGGTTGTATCGAGTGAAATGGAAGGGAAGAACAACACAGATCTACGGTTAACACTCTCTTTGTGCTGAGACAGTTCATTAAGAACTGGTGAGAATTTGGTAGAAATACCACAGTAGCTTTCAGTGACAAAAAGGATTATGACAAAGTAGTAAGAGCAAGTATATGGCTGGGTTTAAGAAAAAGAAAGTGGGGGAAGGGATTGGAACAACTATGTAAAGTGTGACAATAGACTCATTGACTCGGTTCAAACAATAAAAGGAGAGGTAAGGAAGTGTTTTATTACCAATTCTATTTAACATCGTAATTACGCCTGTGCAGGATCCCAAACTTCAAGAAAATAGATGTTCCCGAAACACAGGTGGGAAATATTTCCCTGATTTTATGGGAACAAATAATATTAAAAGGGTACAACTGAGAAATGTTAATTATCAGTGTCATGTTTATATTTAAAGTTCAGTAACAATCAAGGGGTCTGAGAATACTCAGATTTCGAGCTTAGAGCCGAGCTGAAAAGCACAACTTAATCTGTAATCATTATTTTGTCAGATAAAAGAGATAAATTATGAATAAATTATTTTTTTAATAATAATAATTGTTAGGTGTAGAAAATTTAATGTGCCTAATACCCTACCCTCCCTCCTCTATGGGAAGCTTGGACTCAATCGTTTCACACATGATTACTTCTGAAACTTTCAAATATTTTAATGAACATATTAAAGGTTTTCAAAAACTGTAAATCAAAACTAGAATTACAAATAAACTCGAAATAAATAAAACAAATTGCGGATTTTTCTTAAGAGAAATAAGAACACATTACACACGATACAAAATCAGCCGCTATGACGTAAATGTTTACTCACCAGTGGCCAGAGTGATGATTAAATAAACATGACTGTAAATTCTTACTACCCAACTGGTTTTAATTATATACAACTATGCAAAGAACCCCAATTAATTTCATACGATCCTTAAGTTAGATATTTCGTTGGGTTTCATGAAAAATAAATATTGTCAACAGTCAGACAGCGATAAAACTATTTATTTACACCTACCGGCCTACATATTGTATATCGATTATTTGTTTAAAATCGATCCAGATAATATAATCACTTAGTAAGTGCTATCGAGTTTTAAGAATCAAATAACGACTTGCTAATTCATAATTTGTTTTTAAGTTGATTTTAACTAAGAGTTTATTATCTTTTTCAAATATGTTATTGAAGTAATTGTAAAAATGTTCAAACGCAGTCTTGCCTATTAAAATAGCAATGAACATATCAATAGAGTCGAAAATATGTTCGTATTTTAAATAGAATGTATTTTCAGAAATCGATAGATCACAAGAATCTAATATATTTCTTGTTTTCTATGTGAAGATAGATAATAGATATAAAAGATGATGATGATGATAATAATAATAATACCAATAAATACTTAGGCAATAATGAGTTCACTATTTCCAATGTATGTTTAATTGTTAAGCATGTTGTTTTAATCTTTTTTTTACAAAATCTATTTGTATTTTATTATAGTTTTCTTATCAAAATAAATTATAATACCTCAAGATGATTAAGATTGATCAAAAGGTAACTAGCCCTAATATGTTTGTTTATTTCACATGTTTTTTAGAAACTTCATTCTAACAACACTTTAAAAAATAACTTAAAAGACACTCAAATTTTGATTGATTTGATTTCTAAACAATAATATGAGTCTAGATTGTTTAATTTGGCTGGATTTTAATCCAGTATTTTGCGAGGGGTGGTTGGGGTTGAAAGCACGATGGAAGTAAATCTTAATTCACAGCTTAGGCCTATATTGTGTAATGAAAGTTTACATGTAGATCATTAAAATTTATAACAATTTGCTAGGATTAGGATTCGATATCCGAGATTCGAAAATAAAATGTAGATTCAAATTTGAGATGTGGATTTGACCCATTTCTACTAAATACTTAAATAATTGTTATTTTTACTATTTTTACATGGTTCCTTTCTTCAATTATAATTTCAGTTAAATTAAAACTCTAACAATGAGAATACGTATTGATTGTTTTCAAATTTAAGATATTTAAAACGTGTTTTAATTTGGTCAACTACAAAACTAGCATTACTATTTAGTTATAGAATTATGTTGAATTTCGTAGTTGGCTAACGCGCTAATCGTGTTGAGCTCGATTGCTGAGGACGAGGAGATCGAAATAAGGTTGTTTATAAAAGTATTATTTATAATTTAAAAACTAATATTTACATTTTATAACAATTTTTTCCAAAAGTATTTACTAATTATAATAATGAGTGTCATTCTTATCTTAAGAACATACGTTGTTTTAATATATTTTAAAATCTTACATTTTAAAGATGTGAAATTTATATTCCATGTTTGTTTTGACTGTTGACATTTTAAATAAACTATTTTACTTTTAAAATAAGCATAAATTAAGCTTCTATTAAGTAAGACAGGTATCCTAAACTCCAGTCACTTTTATTTTACAATTACCTCGTCAATCACTTCAGCCCTTGAGGTACTTTAAACCCCAGTCAGTTTCCACTGAGCTATTAATATGTACTTGTATCAATGAACTAATTTATTTTGTATGTTTTGTTTTAATCAGAGTCAATTTAAACAAATTCCACTAGAAATATAATTAAACTAATCGATAGATAATCTTTATTATGATGTCAGAAAACATTTTATTTGTATGTTCTCTATAACCTAATGACAATGGATTTATTTTTTGTTATTTTTAACAAAATTTTTGTACACATTTATTTCAAAATAACCTAATAAATGATCTTTTTTATTCATAATTGTGCTTATTGTGCATTAGCACGATGACATGTAATTTTTGTTGTGTTTTATGCAATGAAAATTTAGAATTTTCTTAAGTTGTATGCATATTGTATTGACTAATCAAATACAAAAATCGCCATTAGCACCTCCCTAGCTATTAGCAACTTTCGTTAACTTAGTTTTTAAGACAAATACAACCAAAATCATTATTTTATAACTGATATGAATAAGATTAAATAATAAATGTTATCATTAAGATCACCTAATATTTTTTGTAAAAAATTAATTTATAGTATATATATATTAGAGTTACCTTTGCTCTTGCAGTGTTGCTTGTATCTCTGTTAACCGAACAATAGATCGTGCTGTTTTCAAATCTGCGGAAACTCGTGTACATTGTAAACTGCCCATGGTGTGGCCCTCTTCACTTAGTTTCTGTGCCTGGAATACAAACACCAACCTCTATATGGTACAATGTATACAATTTATGCAAACTGGATCAGACACATCCTTAGGAGGAACTGGCTTCAAATATTAGATGACTTGAAGGAAAGAAGAATATTCTGGAAACTGAAAAATGATGATGATGGTGATAATTTCAATTTCCTTTATTATAGTGCTGGCCAACAGTCGTAAGACCTATAACAGGCCAGCATTTAAAGTACACAAGTAACTTACAAAAACGTATGATTACATGAGAAAATCAGATAAACTATCATAGCTAAATAATTATACTGATGAATAGTTAAGAAAAAAGAGGAAATAAAAATGAGGTGGCCCAGTGGCGAAATAATTTTATAATAAAGGAAATTGATAAAACTAAAGAAAAAGAAAAAATAAACTGCTAAGAGTAAATTTGATGAAGAAAGCCCACCTAGGGAAAGAGGAAAAATGTGGGAAGAATCCAATGCACAAAAGTGACATCTTCTTCCTTTCTTCTGTCTTCTATAGTGGAAATAGTCACGCACACATTTTAAATCAAATATAATTATATTTTGGCATTGTTGCCTTTTTCAAACACAAAGAAGAGTGTACAAATAACACAAACACTAGAATACTTGTGTCATTTGTACTCTTCTCCCAGCCCAAACCCAAAAACCCAAAAACGAAACTAACTAATGCAAATATTCCACAACTATAAAATAAAATAGCCTGATTTTACAAGATAGCAAACTGTTAAGAAGTTTGAATACTATTCACGTTAAATGGTTTAATTTTAAATATACAGGATGGAGAAAGTTACACCATTTCAACTCCCCACCCCCCCAATACATTCTTTAGTATTGTTTTTACCATAGGTTTTTTTAATTTGGGGAAATGTGATGAACATTTTTTCCCCTTCTTGGATAACGTTGATTGAACAAAATGAAAGTTAATGAGTGCAATTACTTTTTTTAAAAAAAGCATTCATTATTTCTTGTTCAGTGGCCGCAATGTAAAGTGTGAAGTGTTTTTTCCAATGTTCAATAAGCTATTAAAAACCCCCACATATATTGATAGATTAATGTGTGTTATGGGACATTAACATTAATGTTACAACTGTAAGAAGCACAACTAGTATAAAAAAACACTAACATGTATTTACAACCACTTGAATAGTCGAATGCCAGACAACATTCAAATATTCGATTATATCAAACATTTGAACATAACATTATTTATCAATTCTAACAAACCTGTTTCTCGAGTGCTTCTGCTGGCCACCCCCGTACATGATTGACAAGATCATCTCGGTAGTGGTTGGCCAGACTGGGCGTGAGATGGGGTCCTTGCGGGCGTAGCGCATGGAGCTGACTGCCCACTGTTGCCTGAGAGAGGGACTGAAGACTGCTGGGTGGACTGCCCACTGAAACAAGCACAAACTCACCAACATTAGGCAAAGAAACAAAGGGCACTTAAAACAATTACCCATACAAAATTACTATTATAACCAACATAACTTAAACTAGAAATGCCTTCTTAAGTTTGTAGCTCTGATTTTTCAATTGATTCATTATCATAATTTACTGTTGCCAGCATCTGGCCTGGTCAGTTTAATAAAATGCCTCCATCTTCCTCTATTCTTCTACCATTCTTCCTCAGTTAATTGCTCTCCACTTCCAGTCTTCTTCTCTCACTTGTACACTTTTTGTTGCCTGCCCCTCCCATCTCTTTCTTATTCTCACTTAGTCTTTTTTTCTACACACATCATTTCCATAATTCTCTTTGATA
The DNA here is from genome assembly GCA_902141375.1 of Timema poppense. Lineage (NCBI taxonomy): Eukaryota > Metazoa > Arthropoda > Insecta > Phasmatodea > Timematidae > Timema > Timema poppense. The sequence goes on along the minus strand of CABFOV010006688.1, from coordinate 13,187 downwards.
CTCTCTTTTTATATCTTCATTACTTGACCATACCATATCATTCTTGCTTCCTCTACTGTTCAGTGTAGGAATTGTTTCCTGAAATGCCCTTTTCCTTACCAAAAATCTATTATATAGCAGGATATTGGCAGGAAATAAGACCTTTCAGAAAGTAATTCCTACCGTGAATGGAGTATACTCCAACATCCTAAATATATGATCACTCAATCTCAGCCTTGCTTCCTCCACTATCTTATACACTCCTTGCACTCCCACTTTCTCAAATAACCTAATTCTTAATCCTATTTCTCCTCGTGACAACTAACATGCTCCTCACAATCTACATTCCCTTGTCCTCCTCTTCCCTAATCTCTCTTTAGAAAATTGATTGCTACCACCCAGGTTTCATTCTATTGGAACTCATTTGGAGGGAGTGTGAAACGCACAATGCAACTTCCTAACAGGCAAACAAAAAACACAAAAGGTATTGTAATGATCTTCATTTTTAAATCACATATGTTTTCCAAGTTTAAATATATTTTTATTTTCGGTATAGTTTCCTCTATCGACTCAGTCATTTTGTTTTATTTAATATATATATTATTTATATCTTTCTACTCAAAAACCACCCTGCACTATCACTGTGTTTATTTCATGGTACTATTGTTGTCTGTAGTCAGCTTCTAAAATTATTATCCATTATGATGTATTTTTCCTTTGTTCAGTACAGGGAAGTGCAGACAGAGAAGAATAACGATATCATTCTGTTCTAGAAACTCAATTTGTTAGGATGTAGTTTAGCCTCAAGGAGAGTGTCATCTAATAGGGTCATAACTTAACAATCTGAATCGATAAAGCCTTCAATTCCAATGGAATTGTCATTGAGGTATTGTAGAAGTTCCTTGAAAAGAACATTATATTCTTCCCAGAATGCCACACATTCAATAGCTAAACCAACGCCGGAAGCAGTTACGTATATTGGCCGGTGACACACTCCTCCATGCCTTGTCAGAAAATGTATATCACTCAGAACGTTGATTAGTATGTTCTTTGATTCCAATGTTTGGATTGTCTGAAGGATCACTTCCTTCCTGTAATGGGTCATTCCTTGGTCCACGGGTTGGAGGAATGACGTGGAGTTGGCCGGCAGGAACACCAACTTGATGTGACTAAGGTTCACAACATGAGAATGAGTTGGGTGGTTGTCCACTGGGAGCATTTCTTACATTCTCAGCTTTCTATACCAATTTCAGAAATCTTCAAAAATGGTTTAAGTAATCCAGGCTTTGGTATTTAACTGGTAGTTCACCAGGAATTGCTTGATGTCAAAGTAAAGAGGAGGTTTGGTGCGGAACTGCCAGCCAATCGGCGCATAGTAGGGATGTGCGAGAACCATTCTTACAATTCAAGATGATCTTGAGACGAGAAAATAAAAAAGTAGAGACACACAAGAATGAGACATATAGTTAATAGTTTCTTTGTGACATTGGAGCTGGTGCTTGCTTTAGATTGTCTTATATATAGTTCATTCAAACACTTGAGATCTATCTCATACACATTTAAAATTCTATTAATAAAATAGTGATAGGTAATTACAATGAACACCATTCATAATTTAATTCTATAGTTTAACAGCTTATATTTTTAAATTTTAATATTGAAAAACAATATTTATAACAAATACATTTCTTAATGAAGACGGTTTTGGAGGGGGGTTTGCGGACTATTTTTGGGCGAGACCTCTGGGTTTGTAGCCAGAACCTATGGCCACTAGACCACATAGGCGGTCCTTAAATTGTAATGATATCTACATGGTTAGAAATTTAAGTAAATATTAATGTCAGGGCTAAGAGTGGTATGGTATTTCTGAATGCATAAGAGAGACAGATCCTATTCAATTAGCCTAGTGTAATTACAAGTACACAGTTAGCAATACTCGAAGCAAACAAGCATAATAAGAGTAAAATGAAGTGGTACATCAATCAAGCGACCATCAGATCTTGGTGAGAGGGAATCAGGTGGATTGTCCAACTCACGTTGAAATTAAAACTATTTCTTAAAGCCTAACTTATCTCACGCAATGCTGGTTGGAAACAAACGAGTCTCCCAACTTGAGAATTTATGCTTCAGAAGCTATTTATTTAGATGCGTAAAATCTGACTAACTTAGGGGAGATTATTTCTAACTATTAATACTCTATCGCTACGTCATTGATTTATTGCCAAGATATTTACACATATCTTTTGCTGTAAGCAGGGGTGCACCCAAAGGGAAGAGGGGCAAACAGGGTATTTGAACCCCTACCCCCTTCTTTCCCCAACACCACAAATATTGTTAATAGAAATTTAAATAATATTAAGTATAACTAAAATTTAACTAAAATATTTATCATTGAAGATGTGTCGAATGTATGTGCTACATTTTAAGACCAGGCCTCAGACTTAAGCCTAATATTCCCAAGGTTTGCTGTTACACACAAAATTAACAATTTAAAAAGACATATAAATAATAGCTTCAATACCAGTTGCATTATTTAAATCTCTTAATTACTATTAAACTACTCCAAATGATTTATAAAAGCATTTAATATTCATAAATATTCTCGACCTTCAGGGCTTAGGAGTCTGTGCAACCACAAACCGGCTTTCTCCATTAAAATGTCATTCTTGCTACAGCCTTGATTGAATGCCTCCCCCAAACTAAATGGCTGGGCACGCCCCTGATTATGTAAATTATATGAAAATATATCTATTTTACCTTTTCTTCTAAAACATCTTGAAATGGTGAAATAACACTTCTGACTTTTGGGATTCTTCAATGTATAATTATATAAAATCACAATGACTAACAAGTCATTAATGTAAAACAAAGACTAAAATAACACTATTAAGACTTCATGATCCTTTCTACCAAAGAAAAACAAGAATTACCGTCAATTACGGTTAAAGTAGCCTCGTCACACCCCTACGCTCTTACCCCACTCTTTCAGTTTAAATTTGAAAGTGGTTAATTGTGTTTGTCAAATACATGTGACTAGAATACCTAAACATAACTCAATGTATTCAATTAGTGTATAATTTAAAGCTTGTTATGTATACTAACTATTATTTTACAATTAATTTTATGTAATTTTACTTAAACTATACTAAATTAGCTTAATAAATAAACAATATGATCTAGAATTTGTTTTCAATAGTTGGCACAGTGCTTATCTTGCTTCACATGAACAGCATGACCTGGGGTGTAAAAAGTGAGCTCATTGGCCAATCACTTACGGGCGAGCAGAAAGGAATGTGTTGCAACCCCCTAGACATTGGGCAAGGTCATTAGAGCCTCCCTAGCTAGCCTTGCGTATTTCAAGTAGCAAGCCCTGGATTTTCTATTGTGCTAAGTAAACCTTTTGGAAGAAGAATTACTTAAAACGCTGTATTCTTGGAATATGAGCCAAATTAATTTTAAAATTAATAATTCATCATATGTATATTTATTAACAATTTAAACATTAGTGTTCACACAGACAGCATTGAATTAAACTAAAACTAGTCCATATCATTGTGGGTATGCAGCACAGGATTAGCATACCCAGAAAATACCACTGGTTGACTGTAACTATCAACATTCAACAATCAAGACAAGTGTGAAATAGCGACAAAGGAATCCAACCTTTAGCCATAGTTCAGTCAGTTTTCTACTAAGGAAGGGACATGATTTGCCCTCAAAATTGCGCTGGAACGAATTTAGAATGTTAACTGTATGATCTACATTTGTATGCATTATTCTTATATACTACAATGAATGTTTATAATTATTACATAAATTCACCATATGTCGAGATATAGAGATATTAATAAGATAAATGTTATAGTGACTCATAAAAAACTCACACTTGCGAGCGTCAATGCAGTCCTGACTCTCAGAATGTGTGGGTGTCGGTGGCCCTTCCCCCAAAGCTGGTCCTCCACTCGTATCCACGGTGAGCTGGGGAGAGTGCTGTTGGCACGCCAAGCTGCTCGCATCCAAGGACACTTGCCGGGACAGCAGCAATGTCTGGATTGTCTGCAGGGCTTTTTGAGGGGACTCTGCCTGCTCACTTGCAATCTGAGACAGCAGGCGAGGCAGGCTAGCCAGTGTGACAGGAGGTGGGGCGGGGGGAGGAGAGGAGCTCCCCAACATACCTGGATACCTGAGTGGCAGGGAGGAGGGAGGATGGGAGGCCAGGCGAGGGAGGGCCGCAGCAAGGAGGACTGGTCCACTGTGGTGCTGCTGTTGCTCCGTGACCCCTCCAGAGACTGCGTGACCGCTGTAAGATGTCTCAGAGGTCGGGGTACTGTCTCCTGGGGAGATATCCATGTCTTGAGCCTGTGACTCTCCTAGAACAAGATCAGTTGGTATTACTGTCTCCTAGAACAAGATCAGTTGGTATTACTGTCTCCAAGAACAATATCAGTTGGTATTACTGTCTCCTAGAACAAGATCAGTTGGTATTACTGTCTCCTAGAACAATATCAGTTGGTATTACTGTCTCCAAGAACAATATCAGTTGGTATTACTGTCTCCAAGAACAATATCAGTTGGTATTACTGTCTCCAAGAACAAGATCAGTTGGTATTACTGTCTCCTAGGACATGGTCAGTTGGAACTACTGTCTCCAAGAACAAGATCAGTTGGTATTACTGTCTCCTAGGACATGGTCAGTTGGAACTACTCTCTCCTAGGACATGGTCAGTTGGAACTACTCTCTCCTAGGGCATGGTCAGTTGGAACTACTTTCTCCTAGGGCATGGTCAGTTGGAACTACTCTCTCCTAGGGCATGGTCAGTTGGAACTACTCTCTCCTAGGGCATGGTCAGTTGGAACTACTCTCTCCTAGGACATGGTCAGTTGGAACTACTCTCTCCTAGGACATGGTCAGTTGGAACTACTCTCTCCTAGGACATGGTCAGTTGGAACTACTCTCTCCTAGGACATGGTCAGTTGGAACTACTCTCTCCCAGGACATGGTCAGTTGGAATTATTCTCTCCTAGGACATGGTCAGTTGGAACTACTTTTTCTTAGGACATGGTTAGTTGGTATTACTGTCCCCTGGAACATGGTCAGTTGGTACTATTGTCTCCTAAAATATAATCAGTTGGTACTATTGTCTCCTAAAATATGATCAGTTGGTACTTCAATTTCTTAAACATGATCAGTTGGTATTATTATTTACTAGAACATAAATGAGGGGGTTAAGCGACTCTAAACATAATTTACTATGAAGAAATCAACAATTTAGAACAGTGGGTAGTGTGTCTGTCTCTCTTCTGAGATGTGGGTCCAGTGTTCGATTGCCAATAAGATCAAAAATCATATTCAATTTGGGGCTTCCCCTTCCACAGTGATGAATTATAGTTCATTCATGGCTTTAGTTTACTTGGATGATAGCTCAAAATGTTACTAGAAGTAATCCCTAATATATCACTACGCCAACAGCTGACATCTATCACTTTGGATTACTGTAATGAAAACAGATGGTAATATATTAATATAATAGTTAACTACAGTGATTTAGGCCAATATTATTTATATATTTATTTGAGGTCAGACACAAGACTTATTTATCATTTTATTTCACGTAAAAAAATTAATCTTCACACCAATTTCACAAAAACTTTTAACAAACATTGCTTCAAAATGGCGACAGACGAATTTAAACCATGTGGTTGAACATTACAGTAAACATGTTTTTTTACAATGATGCACCCACACAGTTGATGAAAATATATTATAGATATAAAAAAAACAAGTTTTTTCTCTCTTTTCCAAGTACATACGATGCATGTATTAAAAGGTACTAATATATGCACTATATTACACATAATTAATAACGTTCCAGGATGAAGAATAAGTACTTTTAATTATGTTTAAAATATTGTTTCGAGTTGGATAAAAAGAAATTATTAAATGTAATGAAATAGTATGAGAAAACTTAGGTTTACATTATTTTAAATGTAAAATATAATAGGTAATTAAAAAACTTTACATTTATAATAAAACGGAGATCTTTTACAAGTGTTGGCAAGCCAAAACTTAAACATATGATTTTCGAAATGCCATCCAGGTAAAAAAAACTATCGTGAACGGACTATTATTATTATTATTATTATTAGCACAGCGTCTTACTACCCGTTCGGGCTATACGCATTTACGCTATTGTGTAATGGTAGGCTGATTGTGAGATGAAATGGAGGACCTACAGTTTAACGTGTGATCCGAATCACAACGGGCTAACTGCCAGTGGCAGTGTGTTGTGTCTACTTAAATTAAGTTAGTTTGAAAGCACAATCACTCTGTTTGGAAAGTGAATATTAGTATTCCAAATAATCTAGTTAGATCTGCTGATTAGATGACTCTGAATCTAGTATGAAAATAAGCAGAAAAGTGTTAATTTCCCACAGTGAAACATGAAAATATTAACTTATATGAATAAAATATATTTTCTGCTTATTATATTTAATAATTTACCAGCAAACAAATACATAAGTATTTCATTAATGGTGTATATTTTTTATCAGCCTCAAGTACCTTTTTTTACTTGCTTACTTACTTAATGAATGGCCTTTGGAAGTAGAAAGTTCAATGCAGTACCACCCATCCCTGTCTTGAGACAATTCTATCCAGTCCACCTCATTACATCCTATGCCTATCTTGGGTTTGTTCTATCCTTTTAGGTCCATTCTAATATTATCTTCTCATTTTCATCTAGGTCTTCCCAATGGTATCTTCCCATTGGGTTTACCAGGCAATACCCTGAACACGGATCTAAACCTTCCCATTTGTGCTGCATATCTTGCCCACTGTAATCTACGAGACTTGATTATCATAATGTCTTGTGATGAGTAGATATTATGTAACTCTTCATTGTGTAACCTCCTTCACTCCCCCAATAGTATCATCCCTCTTTGAACCAAATATCTCCCTAAGCACCTTGTTTTCTAACATATTTTTTTTCATAATGTAAGGTAAGAGACCATGTTTCACACTCATAGAAAACCGGTAAAGTTATTATTTTGTATATTCAGAGTTTTACTGACAGCAGGCAAGATGTTAACAACTTGCTGATCGAGTAATAGCATGCATTTCCCAAGCTAATATAATTATTTAAATGTGGTCTTGTTTTAGGACTAAATAATACCCAAGTGTTCGCCATATGTATGCTTTTTGAGGCCCTTACATAAATCCATTTATACAGGGTGTCCCAAAAGTTAGTGTGCAGTAAATACCACATACCTCATTACAGTTCTTTATTTTTTATTTTTTTTAGCACCGCGTCTTACTACCTGTTCGGGTTATACGCTGGTTCTTTATTAATAGGTGTTGGAAATGTCCCCCAAGGGCCTGAAGACATATAAGGACTCAACTCTTCCTATCATATCATATCACATCACATGAGATGTGTAAACACATGTTATCATGCCCGTACAAGACATTTCCAACACCTGTTATATAAACAACTCCAACGAGGTACCAAATGTGATTCTTTACTGAACAGTAAATTTTGGGACATCCTGTATGTTATACTAGAATCCCTAAAAATATATCTGTATGTTATACTAGAATCCCTAAAAATATATATTATGAAAAATAAACTATATTACTATATTATTTAAGGACAAATATATTTAGAAGACTTGAAATTCTTAGGAGTCAGTAGTTGGAATACAATTTGTAAGAATAGAAAATTCAACTGTTAAGATTGTAATTAGTTTGTTATATAACTCCACTGTTTCTGGGGGCTTCTCTCCTGGTGTGGTTCACTGTTCCTACAACACTTCTTTCCTGTGCTTTTAGTCTCCGTACCAGCTTCAATAATGTACAGAAAAGGATTGTGGTGATTGATATTTCACCCTTTCTTGAGGTATGGTTGTATGAGCTTCAAAATAACAATTTCTGGCAAGAATTTGTTTGCAGGATGCATCTCATATTTCCCGAGATAATAATAGACCACCGTAGAGTGGGGTGACTTTGATACCCCTTTCTTTGTCTATTATTTCGATGAGTCATTCAATAACTTGTAGGGATTTTTAATATTATTTTTTGCAGGGGGTCATTTTGATATGTGTTTGTTTACATTAATATAAATGGCCATTTGGAGAAAGACTTCATTACTATGCCGATCAAAAATTATTTTCATCTCAGAAAATTACTGAAAAAGTGTAGCCTTCAAACTTTTGAATGTGCAAAATTAAGTGTAAGTATTAATAGATTTCTGAATTATATTATTATATATTATATTATCAGCTGTGGACAGCCCTAGCTGAGAGTGTGTAAAAGGAGGCGTGTGCGGACAGCCCTGGTTAAGAGTGTAAAAGGAGGCCTGTGTGGACAGCCCTGGTTAAGAGTGTGTAAAAGGCTCACCGTCCAAATGCTTTCTTCTGTCGTGTGTGTCTGCGTCGTCCCTGCTACTCCCAGACTGATTGTTCCAGAACATGTCTCTTTTCTCTGGCTGTCGAGGTATTGCCATCGATGAAGAGGCGGCGACCTTTACAGGGGTATCTCGACAATTGCTCATGGATGGTCGAGAGTTGGAATGTTTGTCCAATGCTGCTAGAATACATGCAAAACAGTTGATTATTTCAGAGGAACTCGGACAAGAGGATTGAGGCCTTAAGCTCTGTAACTGTATCTAGTCGTCATCTTCACCTTGGCTAGTATTATTATTAATCTACGTAAAAATAGTACTATTATGTGTTTTATATTATTATTATTATCCCCGCGTCTTACTACCCGTTCGGGTTATACGCACTTACGCTAATGTGTAATGGTAGGGTGATTGTGAGATGAAATGGAGGACCTACAGTTTAACGTGGAATACGAACCACGGTGGTGGCCTGGCATTCCCCACATTCACAAGATGTCTTGTCAGAGGTGAAGGAAGGGTTTGGTAATCAGATAAATATGTGCCGGGACCGAGGATTGAAGCCCTAACCCCAGCACAGAAGTCCAACACCTTACCCCTAGACCATATATGTTTTATAAATATATAAAATTAACTTAAGTTTCGCAAACATACTGAATATTAAATTTTTGAATATAAAAAATGAATCTGATCTGAGTAAACAAAAGTAATGTTATAGAAAGGTGACTTACATGATCGACTGGTGGCGGTGTAGTTTCGGTCCAGCTGTTTGTCTCGCCCGCGTTCTCGTTCGATCCATTCCCGCGGCTTCTCCCATTGGGACACTTCCGTCTTGCAGTTGTAGTAGTACTTCTTGCTGGAGGAACTGATGTGCTCGGACCAATCACCCACTCGGGCCACGCGCTCACGGTCAGCCTCTCGCTTGTCCTGATGAGACAACAGCTTAGTCAAGGTCATTGTCTAGGTTTACATGAACAAATGGACAGTGCTATTGGAAAGATTAAAGCAGGTCCTCAAGCACTCGTAAACTCTTACATGATTAAGCCTCTCCAATTGGGTCAACCACAACCAAACATTATTGTGTGTGATGATTAAACTGCTATGAATCCCTAATGTTATGATGGAACTACAGTAATCTTGCTCTAAATCTCTAGTGTTGTGATGGAACTACAGTAATCTTGCTCTAAATCTCTAGTGTTGTGATGAAGCTACAGTAATCTTGCTCTGATTCCCTAGTGTTATGATGGAGCTACAGTAATCTTGCTCTGAATCCCCAGTGTTTTGATGGAGCTACAGTAATCTTGCTCTGAATCCCCAGTGTTATGATGGAGATATTGTAATCTTGTTCTGAATCCCTAGTGTTGTGATGGAGATATTGTAATCTTGCTCTAAATCCCTAGTGTTGTGATGGAGATACAATAATCTTGATCTGAATCCCTAGTGTTGTGATCGAGATATTGTAATCTTGCTCTAAATCCCTAGTGTTATGATGGAGCCACAGTAAGCATGCTCTGAATCCCTAGTGTTGTGATGGAGATATTGTAATCTTGCTCTGAATCCTTAGTGTTATGATGGAGATATTGTAATCTTGCTCTGAATCCTTAGTGTTGTGATGGAGCCACAGTAAGCATGCTCTGAATCCTTAGTGTTGTGATGGAGCCACAGTAAGCATGCTCTGAATCCCTAGTGTTGTGATGGAGATATTGTAATCTTGCTCTGAATCCTTAGTGTTATGATGGAGATATTGTAATCTTGCTCTGAATCCTTAGTGTTGTGATGGAGCCACAGTAAGCATGCTCTGAATCCTGATGGAGATATTGTAATCTTGCTCTGAATCCTTAGTGTTATGATGGAGATATTGTAATCTTGCTCTGAATCCTTAGTGTTGTAATGGAGCCACAGTAAGCATGCTCTGAATCCCTAGTGTTATGATGGAGCTACAGTAAGTGTGCTATAAATCCATAGAATTCAAATGAAGCTAATCTCCAGCAACAGTAAGTTTGTTCTGAATCCCTAGTGTTATTATGGAGCCACAGTAAGCATGCTCTGAATCCCTAGTGTTGTGATGGAGCTACAGTAAGTGTGCTATAAATCCATAGAATTCTAATGAAGCTAATCTCCAGCAACAGTAAGTTTGTTCTGAATCCCTAGTGTGATGGAGCAAATCTCCAGGTACAGTAAGCTTGCCATGCATCCCTAGGGCGGCTTGATAAAGGCAACAATGCCAAATATAGAAGTTTGTGTGTGTTGCTACTTTCATCCCTTAATTTTCACAAATTTATTTATTTTTATTATTGGGACTCACCTGACAGGAGTTAAGTAAAGGTTTCCGCTGGGACGATTCTCGAGATGACGCATTTTGGGTTGGTAGTTTGATTGGGTGGAGAATTACTTTCTGTAATCAAATAAATATCAACATAGCCTCTTAGTCAATTATATTTTTTTACATATCATCAGATTTTTCTATGTCAATTCTTTGCCAGGCAAGATGTATCAAGATGAGTGACCTTCAATTCCAGCCGTAAACCTGTCAGGTTATAATAGTGTATGGATACTGCTATTAAGATAACTGGAATGCCCTGGACAGACTATCTATTACAGTCGCTAAAAGAAATCAAGTTGAGTCAAAGCAAAATGATAATAAATTTAAATATTAATTTAATGTCAGGGAAATAAAAATTGAGCTAGTACAAATAAGTTTGATTACTGAATCTTTCGATACTGGTACCTGTAATAAAAAAAGGCTAGTGACATTCCTTGGGATCAAAAAGTTTTCAATGTTTTATTTCTATTCACCCTTTGCTTTCTCTTTCTCTTTCTATACACAATGATTTATTTTTATGGCTCACAACTTGTGAATGTGTGGAACGCCAGGCCTCCACCGGGGTCAGATCCCACGCTAAACTGTAGGTCCTCCATTTAATCTCACAATCAGCCTACCATTACACATTAGCGTAAGTACGTATAACCCGAACAGGTAGTAAAACGGGGTGCTAATAATAATAATATTTTTATGGCAAGAACAGAACTCGCAAAGCAAAGGTCTAGAAATTAATATTACTTAGAGCAGAGGTCCCCAACATTTTTATACCTTAGAGCACATTCAAAACCAACGGTAGTGCGGAGGGCACCAATTACTTTTTCAAGGTCAATTTACTAACTCCCGCCAGACTCAGAGGTCAGCCTCAACGCCTACACACAGCCGGTCAACTCCCGTGTTAAGTTTCCAACAGCGATTGTGACGTTACATGTGGTTTTAGGTAATACTCAAAGCCGTGGCCCCCTCCAACTTGACAAAGAATAAATTAAAAAATACTGATTTATTTACAGTTTTAACAAGATAAAAATAGCTACCTACCACCATTTTGGTGCTAAGGTTTTGATAAAAAGTTAATAGAATTGACGTTTTAACAAGCTAATATTTACCCAAAATATGCTTCAGTAACTTAATTTACTGTATAAGAAAACATAAGAATCATAAACAATTCGAAATTTGACGTGTTTCATATTCATTTATTATTCCTTAGTGTAAACGTTTATGATCACGGCTTCTGATCCATTTTCATTCCTCTATGCCCAGTTGCACATGCGCGTTGTACGAGCTCTCGTTAAACAATATTTCATTGAGAAATTTACTCCAATTCAATTTTAATGCTTATAAAAGTTGATGCTGATACTTTAAAATTAAAACTAATATTTCTAGCACACAATATGAAATAGTAAATGTTTTATTAATTTAAATGTGGTAAGTTTGGTAAAGTATTGCAATAAATAAGAACATTGATTTTAAACAGGTTAGTTCCAACATAATTCTATAACTAAATAGTAACTAAATTAGAGCTAGTTTTGTAGCTAAACGTATTATTTAATACGAGTTTTAAATATCTTAGGTTTGAAAACATTTAACCTAATAATATATTCTTGATATTACATTTTTAATTTAACATAAATTATTATTTTATAAAGGGACCACATAAAAAAAATAAAAAAGAATCATTCATTTATTTAGTAATCTTCCCAGCTAATTTTATTTTCCATGCTTTGTAATGGCTATACAAGTTAACAACTTAAATAAAGTATAATTCAAAATGGACCAGAATATTGAATAAATCTACCAGGCAAAAGTGGTTCCAAAGTCCTAATATGTTATTAATGTGAAAATTGAAATTAATTTTTAAAAATTTGTTAAGTAACCGAATGATTTATAAGTGGAAATGCTGATATTATCTCAATTAAATAAGCTATGCTTACTATTTAGTTTAAAAATAGATTCATCAAGTGGAAGCTCGAAAATGACAAGCCTACAAAACATTTGACCTCGATTTCGAGTTTAAGCTACAAGCTCGGAATACGAGTACTCTAAGAGCCCGAGTGAAAACATTTAACAACTTTCTCTCATGATAGTGGGGACAACTTTGTGTTTTTGTTTTAAAGAAGCTCTGATATTTTATACTATTATTATTATAATATGTGTTTGTCCTTTATGTTATACCTTTTACATGTTCCTATCTGTGTGTTCTATCATTCTTTACCATTTTCCTTTTTCTCCCCTTTTGTTTTTTTTGTTTTCTCTTTTAGGAAGTTGCGTTGCGCGTTTCACACTCCTGCATAATGAGTTCCGATAGAATGAAACCCGGGTCGGGGGATTGGGCGGTGACGATCAATTTTCTTTAAGAGGCAACCATTACCTCTTTGTCCATTGGCAGCAGTATAAGGTGTGAACTGTGGTGTTCTTTTCATTGTAAAGGCCATATTGTGTTCATCCCCCCTTTTATATGTTTCTATCCACCTTTCCTATACCTTCTTCCAAAT
>CABFOV010006687.1:0-33020 GCA_902141375.1 Timema poppense | reverse complement strand
GCTGTCTTGAATTCGGATGACCGCCTGAATAGGTCCCATGGTAGAGCAAAGGTTTGTTAGTATTGTTACTATCTGATAAACATTCTGAACGATAACAAATAAACAATCCCTTTCATTAGCTGAATAGTCTAGGACTTCACTCAAATCAGATCAGGGTTTGAATCCTTGTCGGGTATAACTATGGTGTTTTTCTTAAGTATTTCTACACTCTTCTTGCCCATGATGAATATGACTACACTTTACACTTTCTCTAAATTCAACCTTTCTGATCCCTGTTATATTAGAATAATCAGTACATATGTTTATCTCAAGAATAGTTTTCTTAATTAATCCGTACATTAATTTGAATTTGATTTGTAATGTTCTTAAACTATTTTAAACATAAAGCTAATTATTATGCGTAAATAATAGTTAATAGATTATATTTAATGGACCTTTATAAATAAATATATAAATGATTAATTTATAACAGATATATAAAAAAATTAGCATTTCTTTGCTGATAAGCTATACAAATTAGTTATAGGGCCACATTGTTATGTGTTAATATATTTTCACATATTTATGAGATTTTGTTTTTATTTAGAACATTGACATCGTTAGCATTGATTCTGGTGATGACTTATTACTTCAATAAACTTGGAAATGACAAAGAAAGCGTAAATAAACTAAACAGGACTTTGGTGGAAAAGACTTCCCAAGATTCCCTTCATAGAGTATTGTTAGTCAAAAGGTGATACGTACTTGTTAATCGTATTGCATAGCTGACTGTTTCACGGCGTTACTAGTGCTGAAACGTCTCGCTTTTTGTATGTTGAAGAGAAACAAGCATGGGAGAGAATGTTTGAGTGTGTTTTTGTGTGAGAGAGAAAGATGTTTAATAATAAGTGTTCCTAGAATACTATCTAATAATTTTAATATTATCCTGGCTAGAACCCTAAATTCGTATGGCAAAAATAGGTCAGGAGAAATATAACAGAACGATTTACTAGCAAAAATAGCAAATTATTTGACTTATATGGTGATTTTTTTAAAACAATGTGCGTGTGGCCCAAATATATGACATAAATTTTAAAATATGGCTCCACGTCATACTACCCGTTTGGGTTACAAGCTTAGTTACATAAATAGAATATGGCTGTGTCCCAGATATGTCAGATCTTTTATCAAATTTGTAAAGCGCTATAAACTATTTTCCTTTATTTAAAAGTTACCAGAGTCAAATCTTCATGTGCTTTGATAATATGGCTTTATATATTAGGACTACGATGTAATCCCGAAATTTGTAACCATGTTTGCTCATTTTTGTCAAAAGTTTAACTCTATATTTATTTAAGTTTGTGGGAAAAAAATATAACTCTCATTATTTTCGTTTAATAACTCATTTGATTGGAGGCTTCCATATTCTGTCCATGTAAATATAGCTATTTTCCAGAACAGAATAAAATCTTAATTACTGTAACATTTACCTTAGTTGTATGTGTAATTGAACATAAACATAAAAATAGTATACATATAGTAAAATATATACTATAATAGCTTACATATACAATAATATAAAGATGAACAAAAATTTCTTGAAATGCTTTGATTCACGGAAAACTTTATCTCATTCACTGGGATACTTTATAGACTAATATTTCAAAGTAACGTGTTTATGTTGGTCCCAAGCATAAAGTTGAATGTCTAGTCATTTGTACTTTATATCATTTTTTGTTTCAAAAATGGGGTCGTACTTTTAACGATATTAACAGTTTCCTCATAGCTACCTACTTAAAAAAAAAGTTCCACCAATAAAAGATAACTTTATTTCCCAATTTTGCATATTTTTTTTTTACTTTAATCTTGAAAGACATTACGAACAGTTTTATTTCAATGTTATTACATTCACAGTCACACTTTTTCACTACGTTTTTTCAAAAACTTGAAACAAATTAAGTATAACACCTATATTGGCCTACATGAATGTGTAAACTCCACAAGCACACAAGAACAATTTAAACAGTAAAAATAGTACTTTTTTCTCTTTCCCATTGAAATTGTAACGGATGGCTTGCAATAAGCGCGTGCACGCGCGCACACACACCCACATAAACAGTTATGTTATTTCATGGTACTCAGTCTAGGCATGAGCTTTTCCAGCATTTTAACGAGGGCTACACACAAATACTACAGGAGCAGGTAGTTATGGATGGATTCATCCAACATTTGAACGAGCTCTACATACGCATAAAACTGGAGCAGGCTAACTGTAGCTAGAGCAATACTACTACATCCATAAAGGACCGGCTACACTGAGTCGCACCGCACCGACGCGGACGAACCGTCGAGAGAGCATCGCTCGGTGCGGACCGTGTAGCCACTTACCACCGAAAATAAATGCTCGGGAGCTTCCGGACGGCATTTCTTTCACAGCCGTTGCACGTGCGACGCTGTAGTCATTGTTTCCAACATTACGTACAAGATAAACAATATTATATACAACTTATTGAACAAAAAACATTCGTCTTTTTAATTATTAGCTAATTTAAAACTTTATTCTTCGTAATTAATAGATAACTTGATTTTAAGAAAATATGTGAAAACTTATGCAAGTAAAAATAAAAATACAATTTTTTTTTGTAATAGAACTTAGTCTAAAAATAATATAAAAATAATTATAAAATGCGGTGCGGGTAGACTCCGTGTAGCCATAACTTAACTGTCTCCAGCCTCTGACCTGGCTCAGTTTTTTATTAAAGCCATATATATATATATATTCCACTACCGGCTTGCTATGCCTGTCGTAGCTTCATAATTATGCCTTATAATTTAACTTAAAACTAGGGCAGACACAACGTCCAGTCCCCGGCCGTTGATTTATCAATGTTAAAGGTTAAACCCACATTTTACAACAGGTGATTTTTCGGCTATGCCACGAATCGAACCCGGGACCTTTAGTATTTAGACTCGCTACCAATTGGGTTAAGTTGTGTGAATAAATAAGTTTCCCGTATAAATAATTATTTAGTAAAAACAGTTTGTTTTTTTGTAACTAATTTTTATAATTTAAAAATATATATTTTTAGATTGGAGAGGGGACATACTTGTTACTTAACCTAAATCAGTATATATTTCTAAAATGAAGGCAAACCAACACCAATGTACTTATGAAACATAATCGTATTAAAAGGGTATATTTTAAGGTGGGGTGTAAATTAATAAGAGTTCAAGTCTGTATTTGTGCAGGTTTTATAGCAATGAAAAAATTTTGGGCAGAATAAATAAGATATCACATTATTAATTATATTTAGTTTAGTTTTCTATGCATAGTGATTTCAGTAAATCTTTAAAACTTATGATAATCATTAGGAAATGGACCAAGACTTTTACTATCATTTATAAAATATCTGGTCGATTAATATTATATCCATGACAAATTAAATACTAAGATAACAATGTGTGGAAAATTACACTAATAATTGTAGCTAATTGAACAATAATGTGTATATATTTTGGCCAAAAAGGAGTTTTCTATTAAAATTTAATATTACGGACCTTAACCGGAGCGCCCTTTCATACCCCTTGAATCTCAAATGATGGTACCTCAACATCATTCTATTTATTGAAGCCCATAAAATTGTTTGCTGTTTTTCCCCTGGACCTATTATTCTTCTCACCATATCGCTGTTTTTCCCTCTAGACCTATTAGTGTTCTCACCATATCGCTGTTTTCCCTCTAGACCTATTAGTGTTCTCACCATATCGCTGTTTTTCCTCTAGACCTATAAGTGTTCTCACCATATCACTGTTTTCCCTCTAGACCTATTAGTGTTCTCACCATATCACTGTTTTCCCTCTAGACCTATTAGTGTTCTCACCATATCGCTGTTTTTCCTCTAGACCTATTAGTGTTCTTGCTATATGCTGATGCTTCTAATAAACCTGTGCTCTTGCTAATTTTCCCTTGTGTAAACACCTCACTCTTCCTCCACGTACAGTACACGTGGAGAGTCGTGACTACATTATTTCTAACTCATCCCACGCTCCTTCAATAAAAAGTATATTCCGCTAGCACACATGCTCTGTGTGGAATCATTTCTGTTCATTTTCAATTAGCAAATGCTAACACGACAACGGATGTAATTCATGAACTCCTCTCGTATCTTCTTTTTCGCACATAGATAAAATCGCTTTCAGTATTTAAATTGGGTCTGATTTATATCACGCTATTAAACGTTTACTTGATGGCATGAAGTTTTCACATTATGAATAATTTGAACTTATATTTTTTTAAGTATTTGTTCTACCAAGCTGAAATGAATTTTAATACATTTTTAATCATTTAGTATTAATTTATTTGAGGTATTTAACGTGCTTTTTCTAAACCGACCGATTATAACAGTATTCGAGAATGTTTATGAGCAAGAGTGAAAGGGCCTACCAATTTTGCTGGGAAAGGTATTTTATCATATGTTCTAGGGTTATTTTGCATGCCAAAGTTGACATGTAATCGACTGCTTTAATTCCCCTGCGAAGGAAGTTGTGCTACAAAATTTTATAGTTTGAAAAATTCCGTCGACCCTAGCTGTGTTTGAACCCATAAAGATCGGCTCCTAAGGTAATCACCTTACCTCAAGACCACTGAAGTCAACAATCAATAACATATTACAGACTATGGAAACTCACCTGTTATTCTTTCAAATATAGTTTAAAATTTATATCTGGAAATAATAATGGAATCCGGGACCTTTTGACATAGCGCAGTGATGCTTTCCCACTGAAATCTTAAGTTGTTTTTTTCTTAATTAAAGAGCCATTCGTCAACATTGTTTAAGACAAACTCTGTGAAGAATATTTGAGATTGAGATTAACTAAAATTGTATTTGAAGGCCTGAAGAGTTTGAGCACTCATAAACTGTATATAATTTATCTCTGACAAATACTCATATAGTAGTTTGAGTTCTACAAGATAAAATGGTTTTTTTAAAGTTATATTTTACATATTTATATGCATGAGATGTGATTATATTACTTCTATTACGTGTCAATATTAGATAAACTAAGCAAACTTCAATAAATTAAATGGTTGTATGTTCACATATGCCATAAATGGTGGGTTCTAACGTAGATATAAAGTTACGTTATTTATTTATAGTAAATTAAACTGACTGAACAAGTAAAATAAACTTAAATATACACTGTGCAAAATAAACTGATTATGCTATCATAGAATAAATAGAAGAATATTTGAGACATACGTAATAACCAAACAAAATATTCATAACTAATCGTTTTTATGTCAAAAGTCCGCAACCATCATTACACAGGTCACTTACGACCTGCAAGCTCAACAAAGTCACGAGTATTGTTTATTTGCTCCACACATCCACCACATCAGGACACTATCCCACAGTATCTGCTCCTGTTAGGTAGACCGACACATCAGGACACTATCCCACAGTATCTGCTCCTGTTAGGTAGACCAACACATCAGGACACTATCCCACAGTATCTGCTCCTGTTAGGCAGACCAACACATCAGGTCACTATCGCACAGTCTCTGCTCCTGTTAGGTAGACCAACACATCAGGTCACTATCCCACAGTATCTGCTCCTGTTAGGTAGACCAACACATCAGGTCACTATCCCACAGTATCTGCTCCTGTTAGGTAGACCAACACATCAGGACACTATCCCACAGTATCTGCTCCTGTTAGGTAGACCAACACATCAGGACACTATCCCACAGTATCTGCTCCTGTTAGGTAGACCAACACATCAGGTCACTATCCCACAGTATCTGCTCCTGTTAGGTAGACCAACACATCAGGTCACTATCCCACAGTATCTGCTCCTGTTAGGTAGACCAACACATCAGGACACTATCCCACAGTATCTGCTCCTGTTAGGTAGACCAACACATCAGGGTAATATCCCACAGTATCTGCTCCTGTTAGGCAGACCAACACATCAGGGTAATATCCCACAGTTTCTGCTCCTGTTAGGCAGACCAACACATCAGGACACTATCCCACAGTCTCTGCTCCTTTTAGGTAGACCAACACATCAGGGTAATATCCCACAGTATCTGCTCCTGTTAGGCAGACCAACACATCAGGGTAATATCCCACAGTTTCTGTTCCTGTTAGGCAGACCAACACATCAGGACACTATCCCACAGTCTCTGCTCCTTTAGGTAGACCAACACAATAGGACAATATCCCACAGTATCTGCTCCTGTTAGGTAGACCAACACATCAGGACACTATCCAACAGTATCTGGTCCAGTAACGTTGACCAACACTGAAGATCTCCAAGCTCTACAGTACACACGCCCTGTATTGGCGCAGGAGCTGTACCAAACACCGGTACAATAGTGTACCAGTTCAACTCCAGCTCATCACGCCATGTCTCTAGTCTCACTATAGGGCTCACCCTGTAGCCTGTTCCTCTCAACCTGATATTTTATCCAATGAAAAATGTTAAAGGATTTGACTTTTTAACTGTGCGAGTTACAAATTTCTTTCCTATATTATGTTTTATTCTATTCTTAGATATTTAACTATAATCAAATTGACTCTTTCAACTAACTGTAAAAAAAATTACATATATTTAGTACTTTTTTATATCGTATGTCAAATATGACCAATAAGGACATAACATCCAGGTTCAGTAGTCTCATGTGTAGACTATGTGCCGCTCTTGTGACACAGAGTGTTGTCCACGGTACACCATATGAGGTTGTCTACACGTCGTAACCCCAATCAGATGATGTGATGATAGTTATTATGAAGTTGTGAGGCCAGTGGTGAGTCTTAACCTAACTTAAGCCGAATTAACCAAAGCTTGGGGACCACTGGGATCATTCCTCATAAGGGAAGCATACCCGAGGTACCCTATGGGTATCAAACCCGGAATACCAAAGCTCGTAGCCAGGTTCACTGACCAGTACACCATGGGGCCAGTTTATTTAGTACTAACCTGTTGATATTTATAGATAAGAAAATTTAATTGTGAGTGGCTGTATTTCCACGTACTGTACATGGATTGGTATGAATGTGTGTGTGAAGATATTGGGTTTGTTGTTTGTTTAGACCTTGTCGTTATTTAAAACTGAGTATTTTGTAAGTATTTTATTCATGCGGGTAGTAATTAACCTTCCAAATACGTATATAAGTATATTATCTAGACCACTCATTACAAGAATACCGAACGCATCTATAGCATTTTCCAAATCCTTATTCACACCACAGTTATCCTAGCTCATTTCTGTAAAAGGAATAAGAGGAAAGGCTAGACAAATTGACAATCGCCTAAACTTTAAAAGAGTACACAAAGGTATTAATACTAATAAATGTGTCAGTACTGCGGTCAACCTTTAAAAGAATTAAGGGTTTACCCACCATAATGTCAGTAGATTTAAAAAAATGTCACTAATTAGATATCACAAATAATAATATGAGCTAACAAACGAAAGAAGAAGAAATTCTTCTACAACCCATGATAAAAATCACTAAGTATTTTGTAGATTATAAATTATAGAATGTTTATAGCTGAAAGTGAATAACATGGGACCGACAACTTGAACACTAATACATTTTTCCATCCATGGCTGCTTGAATAAGAGGTTGAAAAAGTAAATAGTACTCATTTGAAAAGAGGTTGTAAAACCCAAATTTTGAGAGGCCCAAACACATATAATCGTCGGATGAGTACAATATAAATTGTCGTTTTATTATGATATCAGGATGACGAAGATCTAGCACCCTAACGATTATTATTGGGGAGGCTAGGGTTTTAGCTCCATCTGAATTCAATAGAGATGTTTTTAAATATGTAATTTATAGTAAAGTTTTCAAATACTCACCCACTGTTGATACAGATACATTTATTCACGATGTTATTTCTAGTATTGTAAGTACTAATCGTTACATAATAATTTATTTAGACTTGCTTTTAGCTGCTTAAATGGCTGAATGGTCTAGTGGAAATGTCTTCAACTCTTGTATGTCCAAGGGCCAAAGTTTCTGTCTCTTTTCGGCTCGTGGGCCGCAATACTTTACCCACAATATTAGGGTTGAACACTTATTAAAATATTCATATTAGCTCATTCTTATACACTTACACTCACACTAGGGATTAGGGTTTATCGTGAAGCTAGTTCTATGTGGTTTCATAGCAGGAGGTAGGGTAATTTGTCTTGTCTAACATTATTGTCATGTGCCGTTTCAAAGAACATTTGTATTAAAACGTAGTACTATTCTTGGTGCAAAAAAACAAATTTATTTATAAAATAACGTAATATATATAGATAAAATTACATATTTATTGTATTAGCTGCATATGTAAAATAAAGATATGTATTTGTCATTTTTTTATTTAAATAATTTTTTATACTTTTCATTAGCCCGTGGGCCGCAAATAATATAACCATGGGCCACAAGCTGCTTGGGGGCCATGGGTTGAAGACCCCTGGTCTAAGGCGTCACTCTCACAATCTACTAAACTAACGATGACAGTGTTCGAATCCCGGTTGGTTGTTCTGAGGGTGATTTTTTTCAGAGTTATTTTTCCCCTCTACCTCCACGCAAATGTGGGTACACTTCATCCAAGTTAAACCATCCTCATCTCTAACTCACAAGCGTAATTAGTATATATGCACTTAACCTGAATTGGTAGTTAGATGGTGTTCTAAAAAAACAAGATTGTTTTAGATACATTAAAAATAAGCGCTATTAATAATGTAGTATACGGGACTAGAAATTATATAGTATGACAGGCACTATCAAACCGACCCTGAACCCTCGTGGCTATGTTTCTTGTAGCTCCAAAAAACCTACGATATAATATATTCGTACTATAAGCTCTGGCTTCAATAATAATTGGCATAATAAAAGATTGACTGCAAGACTAGCTGAATGGTAAGAGCAAAGGCCATGGTCAGATGGCATCAACATTCAAACTTTAGTCCAAGTATTTCTGACAACAAAACTATATGAGTAAAATATCACAATTCTGGAAATTTATGGAAGACTACCGGTGAATAGGTTTGATAAGAATTTAGCTATGATAGTGTTAGGTACTTTAATTTTGGTGCACGCATTTTAAAAATATATTTTATCCCAAATTATAGACAAGTTCCTTTTGAAAGTTCTTCAAACTACATTATGAATAAACATAGGGTAAGGTCGTTTCTGCTAGTAGTGAATGTTTCACCCTATCGACATTTTAGAATTTAAACTCTTTTTTTCTAGCCAATACTCTAGTTTGTTCGGTTTGCTTGAAACTCAATGCCGATGTTTCCCAAGGGATGAATGTTTTTTTTATCACCTCTGGTGTTACTGCTACCTGCTGGGATGTTATATTCTCCTGATACGTCTCCCACAGCGATATGTATGTGGGCTTACTCACGTGCTAGGTAATTAACCTAATGATAGCCAACTGACCCCTGGGGATTAATAAATAAATCCCCGCTACAATGGTAAATACCCAATACAAAGGACACAACAACATTTATTTCAATGAACACACATTTCTATAAATTCCAGCTAGTCCAAGCGCATCTCAATTACAATAATTATTAAATCTGAAACTAAATATATGTAGGCCTACTAAAAATCAATGTGACCATCTAATATTTTAAGAAATACAATAAAAACAAGTTTCATGGGACTTACTAATAAGTTTAGCATCGTGTATTACTAAAGGCTAGCTCTAGTAGCCCCATGGCTTCTTAGAAGCTGACTGACAGCTCACAGCTGACAGCTTTGAAACGCTACCAGACCAAATTAAGTATCCCTATGCCGAACCATATGATCTGCAAAAACATGTGTTTGCAGTTGTCACTTATGATGGTCAAAATTTAGGTATATACCTAAATGTTTACTGTCAGAAGTCAGCTGTGAACTGTCAGTCAGCACCAAAGATGTCATGGGGCCATTGTAGGTTTAATACCAAGTGAGTTTTTCATAAAGACCTAAAGTGTTTTACTTAAATCAAATATAAGTTATGCCAGTTTGTGTTAATTTTGGGAATTTAAAATTGGCTAGTTTACTTTGTACAGGCCCACCACGATGGAGGAGAAGGGGTGGTATTGGTACCATAGGCCAGAGAATTTCAAAAGCCTAAGGTTCATAGTTTAGGTGTCATAAATGTACATATATATGTATATAATTAATACAATCCGACACCTTAGTTCAGTCTATAGCGTTTCTGTCTACAGAACCAAGGGTCACGGGTTCTATTATTAGCATGGTTGAAAATGTTTATCACAGGTGAAATGTGGGTTTATCCTTTAACAATGATAAATTAACAGCCGGGGACTGGATGTAATAAGTTAGATTATAAGACATATAAAGCTACGACAGCCTTACAATCCAGTAGTGGAAAATATATGGCTTGAATAAAAAACTAACCCAGGCCACAGGCTGGAAACAGTAATGGGTACAAAAAAAATGTAATCAACAAATTATATTAATCCATACCAAGGATTAGTGTATGACTGTCATACCCATGGGGTTTCCTTTGACAAAGTCGTTCAGCGGGTTAAGTCACCATAGCTGAGTTAAATCAGCTGAATTAAAGTTTGGTTAGTATTATAAATAATATTGCGAAACCTAGCCCCGTTTAATATGAACGACAGATACAAATCATGTTTAGTTTTAAAATATTGGTAAACGGGAGTACGTTTATGTGTTTGCCAAGTTTGATTGAATCTCGTTAAAATGTAGTCATCATTTATTCAGGTGGATCTTTTTTGTTGGATATGGACATAATTTTAAGAAACGTTTCACCACAGGCATACTAAAAATATATTTTTTAAACTTAATCTTTCGTAATGTTCCACATAGTTTATATGTTGTTTTTTTTAGAAATTGATCATATTTATTCTACAAATATATATTTTTTAAGTTCTAACAAAAGGAAGCTAAGGATTATTAGCGCCTAGAACTGGACTTATCAGTGGGATTCTAATAACTATACACTTAGTTTCAGCCCACTGGAATATCAAAAGCCATAACACGTGGGACGTTTGGCATCATCTGGAATATTATCCCTTCACGGATTGGTTGAGCATGTGATGAGCCCCAAATCCCCACTCCGGCTGCGCTGATCTGGATCTTAAACCGTTTAAAACGCAGTATAGCTTAGCTTTGCGAAAATAAAAGGAAATCACATTATAGTTAGACTAGGTTATATTATTTTAGGTTAGGTCTTTACAAATTAGATGATATCTTCCTAATAGTTAGGGTAGGTCTACATAAATAAAGGGAAGAATTTCTGCTTATCTCTAGCTCATACGCCTCTCTTGGTTGATCTAAAAGACATCCAATTTAAGTCTACTTACTAATACTGTTCCAAACTTCCTGCATGGATTGTTCCAAACTGTTCGATTTTCGGGGGTAGTGTGCCAAACTCACTACGGTAAAAACCTAGATACCATAAGGATTTGAGTTATTAGATTGTTTTAAATTTTATCTTTCTACATTCGGTAATATTAAATCAGTAAAGTTTACTTTATCTTACTTTTTTACGTGAGCATGAAAAATAGCGATAATTAATATGGTATATTTTATTTTCAACAGGAAAAGAAGTATATTACATAATTAAAAGTAATGTTCCTGCTTCAAAACTTGCCATCCCTCTGGAATATTCGTTATTAATTATTCTAGTAGGGTAGGAATGAAGAAGATAGAGCTTGGAGTAGGTCTACCCTCATTAGGGTGGATGTAAATTTGAAAGCCATTAAGTAAAGACACCGTTCACTACACCCGAACGGAATTTTAGGTCCAAACACTCACCCCACGCAAACTATCCCAGATAATATTAACAACATAGTCCACGTAGCCTACCCACCGATACAGGTAACTAAGTAGCTATAATAATGTATTCGCAAGGGAGATTAATTGTATACGAAGTTATTTTTTCGATCGATTTCTTTGCATTTATATGAATCAAAGGTGAAATTTTGTTGCATTTGTGTGATTGGTCCAAGTTCAAAACAATTAATAATACAAATAATAAAAAAATACCCTAGAATAGTGAAGCTTTATTTCCTCAATAAAATGGCCGAATAATAAAAAAAAGAAAGTACTATGCACAGCAAATAATGACGCCTACCACACTCAAATCAAGCACGGAGAGAGGTCACCTTGAAGTTTCGTTCCCAGACGACACCATCATACTATCATAACATCATACCATAATAGCAACATATCATCATACCATCATATCATAATCCCATCATACCATCATATCATCATACCATCATATCATAATCCCATCATACCATCATACTATCATATCATCATACCATCATACCATCATACCATCATACCATCATATCATCATACCATCATATCATCATATCATCATATCATCATATCATCATACCATCAATTCATCATACCATCATATCATCATACCATCATATCATCATACCATCATACCATCATATCATCATACCATCATACTATCATACCATCATACCATCATACCATCATACTATCATACATCATAGCAACATAGCCATTGTACCAGTATTACACCCAATATTTATATTGCACTTTATTTTCTGCTGACCGTTGTACGCTCTTGTTGGTGTGTGCTGGAACTGGGATACAAACAACGCGCGATAATCACGCGACATTCCAACACTTTTTGTTTATATATAATATGACGACGAGTGCCACTAAGGCTGACGTCATCAAGGCACGTAGAGCAAGGTTGTATACCACCAGGCGCAGGGAGAACAAGCCCCATTGAAACAGGAACACGTCGCTACGATGTCATTTAATGGGAACATGTTGAGTGAGTGGTCGAATGGACTCGTTCGTTATTTCGCCTGTTCTGTTATTGTCTCTTTCGTTCTAATATATCTCAAATAATGGAATAAAACTGCCTTTCATGCGGATGTCTCTTTTTTTTAGTGGGGTAGGGGACGAGGACCACACTGGTGGACACAACGTAAATTTCATCCAGTTCGGTAAAGAAGTTACTGATAGAGTCCAAGCTGGTAGTAGTAAAGGTGTGATGGAAATAGAAACCGGTGCGATTTAAAGTCTTTATTGTTGAAGTTTTTTTTATATATACACTTTTTTTCCAAATAAATAAAATATTTCTTCAGTCAATATGAGAAGTTAAATTTTCTACAAATAATATAAACCTAAAAAGTGATTTAATATTGGGAATGGGCATGGATACATTTGATGAGAGCGCTTTCTCCTCGTTTAATGGTAATCTAGAGTATTCAAGAATTGTTTAAAAAAAAGGCATTTACCTTTGCTCTTTTACCGCTAGTCACAGAGCATCATCATTATAAAATAACAATTTGTTGTTTGTTTGTTTACAGAGCATTTATTTGGGTAAAACATCAAATAACCAACAGATACAATTACAAAGATTGTATTATTCAAAAACACAAGCCCCGAGGCGCTCTTGACTGTGGACAGCTCCAGGAAATAAAATTATTGTAGGGTGGGGCTATTTGGATCATCGGACTATTTTAATCAAAATAAGGATTCATGATACTACATGAAAATTCTGCACATATTGGTTGGTGCTTAGTTCCTATAACTTATTGAACTATCTACTGGCTGTAAATTGATATGAAAAAATTATAATTTTTGTACGTTTGAATATCTCAAAAAATTGTTTTACAAAATCTATATAAGTGAGATTGACATACTTTTCCTAGTGATGTAAATAATAGTCTTTGCGTCCTAAGGTTTTACCCTCTTATAGTTGTAGATTTAGATTTTTTTAAACTTATAATTAAATCATATGGGCTAATCACCAAGAGGTTTGAACGTATTATATCGGGAAACAATAGAGTTATTCTATTTTGAAAAATGTTTGCTTACCATTGGGTGGGAGGGGGCGGGCGGCTATCTGAGTAACTTTTTAAGGGGATAACTAAATAAATTTTTGTTCGTATTTATTTATTTTTAGAATATAAAATTAATTATTTATCGCTTTTTGACACTTTGTAAAACGAGCTTATATGCTGTCAAATTATTATCGTTGTTGTTATCAGCTTGATGAATAGCTTTGGTTTATTTGGGAAGTTATTTTTGTCTAGTTTGAAATACTTAGGGTGTACTATATTAGAAAGTTGTAGTTTGGACAATGCTGTACTAATAATTGTAGGACCTTGAAATACGGAGTCACTAAAAAGCCTAAAAGCCATATTTTAGCTGAATTGGCCACACCCAGCCATTCAGATGAAGACTATGACGTCGATCATAAGTCAGAATATGAAGACGAAGAAGAAAATGTACCATGTGGTTTTTGTAAATTAGCTTTTTTTGACAAAAAGTCAGTTGGAAAAGGAAAGGCCATAGTTGATGGGTGATAGTTGACGGGAATATTTGACGAGCGATAGTGACGGGCGATAGTTGACGCGAATAATTGACGGACGATAGCTGACGGTGATAGTTGACGGGCGAAAGTTGCCTCGTGTGAAACTATTCTTAAATCCCCACTTCATGGAATTTTTTTAATGTATAAAATGGGGTGAGTAGATTTAAAGCGATAGTTTCCTAGTTGACTATCTTTTGAGCAACTACGCAAAATTTCCAATATTTCTTACAACAATTTATTTAAAATAAAATAATTAAAAGCTTAATAAGCACTTACTACTACTAATGCTAGTACCATTTATAATCAAAATACTACTAAAAGCATATATAACCATTTAAGTTAAAGTATAACTGGTGAAAAACTTTTTTTAAGAAATTATTTGATAACTGTGACATCTTATTTTACAAGAGTCCAGACTGGTAATTTGTCAACGTTGCTTTACTTTTATATTACTCTAATGTGTGTAGTCATTTTTCTTTAATTTATCTCAAATGAATGTTTTAATACCTAAGGCTGAATCTTATTTAATGAAGTTCACCCTTTAGGCCTTGGAGAAAAAGTTATAGGTTGGATGAGAAAAGATAACCAAACTATCAATAACGTATTTATGGAGAAGGGAGTGAAACACTATTTAAATAAAGCTGTAGATACTTTTACCCATCCTTTATATTATTTCTGTTGTCAACATTCCTTTTTCTCAACTAATACAAAGCCTACAACGATGAATGAGTTATCAGTGGATAGGATTTTTTACCTACTTCTGACATAGCATACTCAGTTTACATTAAAACACATTGTTTAAAATTTATATTTTTGGGGGGGGAGGGGAAGGTTGGATATGCGTAGGTTTACTGATCTCATGGTTCCGTACTTAGTGCTTAAAACACATTTCCCCTTTCCCTTTTTTTGACAGCACGTCTTTCTACCCATTTTGGTTATGAACAAACTGTGTTAATTTATAAGGGATTAATATAATTATGATGCTGGATTTAAAGGAGATGTACCAGAATTTTCTTAGAAGGAGAGTGGAATTTTTTTTAGTAAAAACCACCCTCATTATACCCGATGGTGATTCGAACCCCGATATTATTTTACAATATTGACGCGTTTGACTATTCTGCCAACAAAGTGTTTCTTTATCACTACGCCACGGCTTTCACGCATCAAGCAAACTGTTAAGGATGAAGAATGTGGCTTAGAGGAAGTACACACGTATTAGCGCGTAGAGAGGATGGGAACACAACATAACATATTGTAAACTACCAGGACTACCCCCAGCGCAGGACTTGTGCAAGTAGAGCATAATGTCCTGGACAGGAGGTCGGCGACTGTGTGAGACTGTATTCGACTGGTCGATATTGCTTCAATTCTCAGTCGATTGCGTAAGAAAACTTTCACTATCGTTCTTTGAAATTGATAGATTCACGAATATATAAAGAACTTTCAGATAATATTTGAGTGTGACCACAAACACCTTGATTGGCCTTGATAGGCAATATTGTAAAGAAAATTAAATATTTTAGTATAAAATATAATCCGACACCCTAGCTCAGTCAGTGTCAGTAACGTGTCTGCCCACTGAACCAAGGGTCCCGGGTTCTATTCGCGGCATGAATATTCGGTCACTGATGCGGTTGCCTTCCAGACTTGTGTAGACGTAGGTTGTACTCATCATTAGTTCGACTAGGGTAAGGAACGAGCTTATGGCACCAGAATACGACGCGCAGGCCTAACTTGAGGTTTAATAGAAAAAATGATATCAAACTTCATTGCCTAAACTTTTAAATAAAATACCCGAAAACATATAATAGACTTTAAATAATCAAAACCAAATTTAAAATTTAAGAAAATAAGATCTGAAACTATTAAAAAAACATTTTATTTCAGAGAAAATCTTATGGTTTTATGGTGTTGTTACAATATACTGAACTTTAAAGATATATGATAGAATTGTTCAAAGTTTATTTGTTCAAGACGCACTTAGTGTCCTCACTAGTCCTTTCACGGTGCGTATGGACCCAAATAAACAATAATAATACAAATATATTGAAGTCAAAGTTTATATTTTTATTCAATTCTTAAATAGCCACAATTATCTTTTAACTATTGAAAATTTCCCACGAAACACAGATGGCTAGACATTGGTATATGCAATTGTAAGCTCGAAGATATTTAAGGCCCTTTGCCCTATCAAGGGCAAGTCTAAAACCTATTTTGTTGTATGGTTAGAGGGAGGGAGAAAGGTGTGACCTGGCTTCACAACTGACCAAAGTATCCTTCCACGCCAACAAGAACCGATAGATCAAGGAAACTGTAGATGGTGCTAGCTACCACACAAGTCCTGCAGAAAAATCGTACGTTTGAAAATACCAGTTTTCTCGAAAACGAGTTAAATTTTTATGTTAATATTTTCAATACACCTTCTAAGATGATGTATCGATGTTTATTTTTATTTTTTTGTTGTGAGTCCGGCAGTTTTCTATTGAAAAATGTAAATTTTATCGATATTTGAGCACTGTTAAAATCACACAGAAGTTGTGTATATAAAAAGTAGAACTTGATCAACATGTTCCTATTCTTGAACAAACCGTTTCTGAAAATAAAATGTCAAAACAACAAAAAGTCTTGAAGGTAACTATTTGTTCCCAAAGCTCTGCATTCCCACGCCAAATGAAAAGGGCCAATCTCCTTAAGGCTTCATCTAAAATAGAATCAAGACGCTTGGCTGGGGCATCACTCCCCTCCTTAGTTATTCACATTTATTTGGAGAGATGGCGAAAAATATCTTAGGAACCACCCCCTTTGTTACACTCAACTGGTATTTGAACCCCAACCTCCTCGTAAACAGCATCCAAGAGGATATAGACTTACAATCGGTGTACGTGCCCACTGATTTGGACAGAGGCCCCTAAATTATAACAGCCTTGATAGTAAACTCTTAGATTTATAAGACCAACCTTTGTGTCAAAAGGTACCGGTTACCTTACACCAGCGTTTTTCACACTGGGCTTCGATATCGTTTTCTCAAGCCCGTGAGGCAATTTTAAAATATTATTTATTTGTTTCTCACATTATAAATAAAGTTGGTAATAAGGAGCCTCAATTTTTTTAAATATGAAAAAAATAAATTTTCCAAAGACACAGCCAGAAAATAATATGTTTTTCTTGTTGTTTTTTTTAGTACATTTGTTTTTCTAACATTTAACTGTCCTTATTTAAAGATCATAATATTACTTTGAAACATTTTTTGAGGGCTTCAACTTGTATTTTTATATATATATATATATATAAGGGCTCATTCACTCTCAAATATTTAAGATCCCCTACCCTACACGATCACCCATGTAAGTACTAGGTACGAGAAGTGTTGCTCTGATGTAGGATTGAAGGTTAAATGCCTATATCATCAGTAAAGAGAGTTTCAACAAATACCCAACAGAGTACCGCCCTATCACGCGAACGTGTGGGCCGGAATTGACTGGCTGTATTCGGGTATCGATCCCCAGACCAGTGAAACAACCCCTTCTCCCTTTTTTATGCTCTCTCTCTGTTTCTCTCTCTCTCCCTCCCTCTCCTTAGTCGCCTCACAATACCTCATCCGCAATGCACATGGACTATAAATAAACCCACGAACAGTAACGCTCTCTGTACGACATGCTTTTATTGATTGCATCGCACTTGGTGTCGTCAGATCAGTGAAGGGGAAATATATGATACCTTAGGAGTCAAGGCCATACATGAGAGGGGAGGGCGGGATTTTTTTATTTTTTTATTTTTAGCATCGTGTCTTACTATCTGTTTGGGTTATACGCTTATGTACTAATTACGCTAGTGGTTTTAGGAATTATGGAGGCTTTATTTATAGGAAGTGTATCCGCATTTTACTGCAGGCAGTTTGGAAAACCATTTTTGAAAAAACACCCTCAATACACCTGACAAAGATCCAAACCTTGATCTTTCCTTCATCGGCAGTCTAGTCTACTGCTAGATCATTTGGCCACCGAGGTGGGTGCCAATTTTAACCCAGATTGAGAAGATTATTTATCCTCCACGAAGCTTGAAATCTGTTAAGTTCTGAGGTATGCGGTTTGTTAATAGCCCTACTCATGCTTAGCATTAAAAATACAGCTAAAAACAGAATGAAATATAATTTAAATCAAATACATGTGGCAGTAAATAATGGGGGGAAACGTAAGAAATGCGGTTATTTAAAAGTGATTTAACCAGATGAAATAAACAAGCAGCCTAGAAAGGTGAGCTTTTCATAGTCGTTATGTAATGGTCAGGGAAAGGAGCGCTCAAGACCTAGAATTTAAAGGAAGGAAAGTATATGGTGTACAAAATAATAGAATTGTGTTTTAGGCCTAAATGACAGGTTGACTATTATATTAATCTAATCTTTCCTTCAGTTAGAGTGGATAAATTTAGAGTGAAGTAAATGTATAATATGTTTATTAAGGTTTAGTCTTGTAACTACCGGATTAATATTGCTATTGAGGGGTTAAATTTATTTAACCGATAAAATGTATCAGACACTTTAATGTTGTACAAGTCTTATGAACTGAATTTATCTGCCAGATAGCTATATGTAAGATAAATATATTTTTATTCATAACAAACAAGGTTGGTATTGTTTTTACTGGTGCGTGCATGCGTATAAGAGCTACTGATGGTACTACAACCTAGCGAGTAGTGAGAAACACTCAACATGTGTTAAATAATGGCGGTTAAACGAGTGCAAGTAAACAGATGGCGTCACGTGGGCGTAGAGGCTAAGATGTCTTGCAAGTATTAATTTCGGTGTCTGTCAAAATTTGGTCAACGGTTCGGTACAACGTTTACAAAATTGCATTTATTGTACTCACATTTTGATAATTTGTTCTTATATAAATATAACTCTACAAATAGCTAGTCAGTTTATATAAAAGCGTGAAATAAATGTTCTATCTTTATATAGTTATACACTGGGCCTGTGCCTACTAAACACGGGAACCAAGATTTTAACATAAAAACAGATTCAGGTAGGCGAAGCCTCATTAAAAACAACGCGTCACTATGGCAACAACCGTTTTAACTTCCAGATAAAAGTTATCAGGTACTTAAATCTCCAAATAAAAATGTGATGGATAAATACATTTTATCTGGCAGATAAACGCTATCTGGCAGTCATAAAACGAACTTTTAACTTATCCACCAGATAAAAATAGGTATCTGCCAGATTAATATTTATCCAGGAGTCATAAGACCGGACCTAAGTAGATTAAAATTCAAAATAAAATTATCTAAAATTAGTATTTCGGTTTCATTAGTTCTGCTTCGTGGTCTAAAATAGAAATGTGCTAGTTTTCAGCCTTAAAAGTCATCTAGGGGTTACTGGGGTTTTTGGAAAGACACAAACACAAATATATTAGTAAATATTGTATATAGATAACCTACTTCAGTGGACGAAGGGTCTCAGGAGTCCCTCTTATGATATACTGTTTTCTGAAGACGGGAATATCCGGGTTCAAATTCCAGTGAGGGTGGTTTTACCTAAATTGTTCCCCATTCCCTTCCATGAAAATTGGGGTACAATACCTATGAAATCCTCACTCACTCTTAACCAAAGAGCTACTAATTAAGGTTTAGGTATAGCTTGAAGAGGTATAGGCGGGGGCAAAAGAAGTTGGCATAAAACAATTTAATCTATTTAAAAAATGGGTTTGGTATTACTCCTCTTGTGACGAATGCGTGTAATGTTTCGTAGAATGAGGAAATGGTAATTAAATTGAAAGATTATTATAAATTTGAAAAACTCATCCACTCATTAAACGAGTCTTTACTCGTATTTTGTTCCTCAAGAGAAATAAACCACGTTACTAAAATACTGTAAGTGTTTGTTTTGTTGTCCTTTACACAAGGTTTATACCTAACAAGATTAAGTTTTATTTTTTAAAGATAAAAACATCCTGCCACCCTTAAGGTAGAAGAAAAACGTGTTCAGAAAATCCTTTGAGGTTATATCGTATCGTCTCAAATTATTACATTGATTACACGGAACGATCCTCTGAAGGTTTTGAAAGCAGTGAAAGGTTTCTTGAAGGGATTATAAGATTTAAGAGAGTTGATTCACGGGCCATTCCTTTTACACCCATCCTGTTAAAATAAGAAAACTGTTAACAAAATCAACATGATTAACCACGTGTAAGAATAGAATATACGCCTGCTGCCTCTACAGGTGTAGGTATACTTTTTTTTACTATTTTTCTTTTTTTATTAAAGGACATATCTAAGAGCTATAAAAAGTTGAAATATGTGTATATACTTTCACTTTTTCATAAAAAGCTTATAGAAGACAGGAACTATGTGTATATGAGTATATTATAAGCATATAATTAAATGATTCGAGATTAAAATCTTAGTTTCTAGTTATATACATTAATAATTAATCCTACCTTTAGTCAAATACTTCTTACAAATAATCGCTTACCATCCTTTTTTGATAAAATATTCCACATTTATTCACGATGAAACTGTGGGTCTTCTTGTTAAAATTTAATGTAAATGTTTATGCTATTTTAAAATAGATAATGATATTTGCAGCTATCACTTTTGATAGATATTAACAATATATTTTGGTGACCTGGCGGTCTAGGGGTGAGGTGTCAGAATTTTATTCTGGCGGCCCGGGTTCAATCCTCGGTCCCAGCACAGATTTATCTGATTACCAAACCCCTCCTTCACCTCTGACAAGACATCTTGTGAATGTGGGGAATGCCAGGTCTCCACCGTGGTTTGGATTCCACGTTAAACTGTAGGTCCTGCATTTCGTCTCACAATCACCCTACCATTACACATTAGCGTAAGTGCGTATAAACCGAACGGGTAGTAAGACGCGGTAATAATAATAATAATAATAGCTTTTCAAATAAATTAACTATATATAAAACTTATTTTAATGTTGGCTGTAAAAAGTGTGTGTTTTTTAAAGATGCTTCAAATGTCAAATTGTCATCAAGTTTATTTGTGGTAGAAATGTTTGATCTTGGATCGATCTTTTCTAAAATCGATTATTTGCCTTCAGTTAATTGATTTTTTTGGATAAATTCAAAGGCCTCGATCTGATTAACGTATCGATTCTTTTTTTAGCGATTTCAAAAAGATCGAATGGAAAGATCGAAAGAAATTAAAACTTCAAATCTATTCAGGGAAATTTAATTTTGTTCGCTTTTGAAAATAAAAAATTGACTACTAGTACTAGGAAGATTTCGAAACCAAGTCTTGCAATCTTGGGCTTCTTATTAGTAATTATTTGTCTTTAGTTAGTAAAGTGAAGAGAATAATCCACCGATCTGCTCTTTTTACGTCTAGGTTATGTAAATGATCACATTACGCTTTTATTATGTAATATGTTTATGGGGACGTGTGGGCCAACAAGTCAATTGTTTGAAAGCATTTCGTAAAAATCTCACTTCCCCACTGGAGTTTTAGTAATTATAGAATACTTACATCTACAATCTACACTTCT
Source organism: Timema poppense (assembly GCA_902141375.1). Classification (NCBI taxonomy): domain Eukaryota; kingdom Metazoa; phylum Arthropoda; class Insecta; order Phasmatodea; family Timematidae; genus Timema; species Timema poppense. The sequence goes on along the minus strand of CABFOV010006687.1, from coordinate 11,170 downwards.
ACTGAGCTAATGATTCCAAAGTTTTGAAACACACCCTCCCACAAAAGGTGTGAGGTTTCCTCAAGACGGATGCCAACAAGTGTATTTAGTTTTAATACAATACCTGTGTCTCTAATAATTAATTCAAACAAATAAGGTGTATTGATTTCACAGTTCATATTTAAATCACTGCCCTTTGTAGTAACCACAAAAATAATTGAATTATCTTTCAGAGTCCACTCCACTCGATTCATTTTTGACGCAACCCCGACCCCTCGACACATTTTTGCCGCCTCCCTCTCATCACTACATTTTGACGCCTCCCCCACCTCTCCCTTTGATACATTTTTGCTGATCCCCCTCTCAATGATACATAATACACCCCTCCCCACGGTGTAAATTTTTAGGTGCGCCACTTTTGGTTAGTGTAGTCACATAAAGAAAACTTTATTTACATGAATCTTTAGATCGATCTTTGGAAGGTCGATTCAATGCACTCGATATTTTGCCTGAATCGATTCAAAGTCCATGATTCGAGCATCCCTAATTTGTAGGTTGGGATAGTAGTTGTGCGTCATACCAGGACCTATGTTTTATTATACGGGAAAGAAAGAATAAGGCAACTCTAGGGGTAAAGTAATCATCTCAGTAGAGAGGAAATAAATCTGTGCTGAAACCCTCTCTCTAAGAGGAAGAAAATACAGAAAGACAAAAAGTACCCCTCATAACAATCCAATCATCCACGGAAAGCGTGAAGAGTGTTTGGAGGCATTGCCCATCCTTTTAGAGAGTTTTACTCCCCTCTCCACCACCCTCCTACATTTCAGGATAAATGTGCCACATTCTATGGATTGATTTCCATTTCCATCAAAATAAATATTAAGAACAAGAAAAATACAAATTTTTGTCAAAATATATCTAGTTTAAATCTATAAAAGTTTTGACTGTGGTTGGTAAAATAATATGACCGCTTAGAATTTTTAATTTAAACCAACATCAACCGTCGACGAACAGACGAACACAGGATAACCGAAAATCGTAGAAGGTCTTACGTATTTTACTTACACAGCACTTATAACTGAATTATAACGTTAAAATTCGATCACTGTCTTTTGTCTTTAAAACTTTCAAATGAGCTTTATATAAATTGTTATTGACTTTTATCTTCAATCAAAAACCTAAATTTCATATTTTATTCCTTTGAGGTGATTTACATCCTCAACTTCATGTATCTTTGAAATAACAGAAGCTGTGATTAGACTGTGCAGACAGTAAAGCATTCTACAAAATGTCTAGGTTGAGCTCAGATGATAGTACTGAGGAAGAGAAGATGCTACTGCTAGCAGCTGTTTTCTAAATTGAAGAAAACTCAGGAGGTGGAGATTTGAATTGTTCAATTAACTTTTCCATTTTAAAATAGAAACCTTTATTAAATATAAAACCTAAATATAATATTACATACTGAAAACCAAACTTCAAAACTTTTTTTGGTTATTTTCGCCACAAGCAATGCGTCTGTAATAAACACGGATCCCAAGCTAAGCAACGTAAGATGGCTCAAAATGTAAGATGGAAAAATTTTCCAATCGGAGAAAACATAGTGCGACGTAGCAGACATAGCATAGTATAGCATAGCCTAACTTAACTTTATGTGTTGCCAGCACATTTACATATATGTTTTGCTATTTTTTCACAGAGTTAGGAGATCAAATCCTAGCTTATCTTAGCGTTCTTCGTGTACACGCCTTAAGGCCTTAAGGCTAGTATACACATAACGCTAAGCTAAGCTATGGCTTAATACGCCACGCTATGTATTTTCCTATTGCTAGCGTGGCGTAGCAAAGCATAGCTTAGCTTGGCTTAGCTTAGTGTGTGAACCAACACGTTTAAATATATGGTTCGCTATTTTTATAAAAAGTTAGCAGAGAAAATCTTAGCTTAGCGTTTTATGTGTACCGGTCTTAAGACTTGTAGTACATACACCAATGAAATAAATACTTATTTAGTGTTCGATTATGGAATAATAACGCACTTAACTTCAATTACCTTTTAAATAAAATTCCAAATATATTATAGGGTTATTCAGCTCTCCAAAATATGACTTAAAAAGACCACTCCAAAAATCTTCTAAAAATTCTAGTTTTAAAAAACTATCTGGGGTAGAATTGCTCCATATATCTTCTGGAGATAATAAGTTCTCAAAATCTTGCCAATGGAAAAAAAATCAAATAGCATCTAGAAGCATCTAGTTGTAAAAAATGTATCAGAGAAGGACCACACAAAATAGATTCGAGGGGCAATTATTCTAAACAATCTGCTGAAATAACCATTCCAAAAATTTGTTAGGGGATTCCAGCTTTTGCAACTCCTTTGGTCCTAGAATCCTCTTTAAATGTTTTTGCTAGTGGCGTCCTTTCCCCATTAAAGAGAAAATTATGCCATCACCATATTTTTGTAGAAAAAGCTGGACCAAAAAATTACATTGAACATTCCCCGTATAATTTATAAAGAAAGGATAGACATAAAAGATAAAAAGTAAAATTAATAGAGAGAAAAAGAAAAAAGTTTAAATATATAGCTATTTACTAAAACTACGTTTTCGTTGCCAGTTCAATGGAACAATGATTTACATAAAGGAGATTAATACCTTAAAAAAAGTGTGACCGTTAATTTTAAGTAACAAATATTGATGTTAAAAAAACTCTGCTTGTACAGAACGGTTCTGACATGATTGAACCCTATTGTTTTCAACCGTACAAGAGCTATTCTATCACATGGAGGTTAGAGTCTTAGGAGCGGGAGGGATTTGGTCATCCTGTTGTGACGCCTGCAAGCAGTAGGTTAGGCTACCTTTGTCATAGCATTAAATGATGTATTCGTGAGAGAAGTATATTCGAATTTTCCAGTAGAGAGAATGTAAGGGGATTGGTAGAGGATGGGATAGGACAATCCTTCACGTAGTAGGGCTTAAGGTCAGTCAGTGTGTATATCCATGCAGGGTATTTAATTTTAAGGGTTGAGACACTGACAACCTTGTTACTGCATGTGGAGTTTAAACTTAAAGCTGCAACACCATTCTATAGGAATCTACCGCTATGTGTCAAAGTAGTTATATGTGAGGTGTTAAAGAGGGGAGAGGGGAAGGGAAAGGGCAGTAGATGGTGTGGGTAGGATGTTAGTGGGGGTGTTGGAGGGGGTAGTTGATGTGGGGTAGGGGTGATGGACACAATCTTCTTCTAAAAAGGAATACGGACTTTTTTTCTTTATCTACATAGCAGATTGGCTGCTAATCACTTCCAACTAATACTTCAGAAAAGCAGTTCTAATGATCGTAACATTATAGGCAAAACAACCCTACAGACAGATAATAAATAACAATAAACATATCTGAGATACGTATGAAAAATTAATATAAAACATCGAGAAGGTATATACAATGAATTTGGCACAGTAAATAGTGGTATTCCATTAGAGAGAAAAAAAACTTTAAAACGTAAATGTATACAATAAACAGTGTTTACGTTATTTCCTTTCTGTGGGAATGTTTACACATGACATTATTATATGAACCTAAATTTACATTGCACATGCGTCCCCAATCCACTGAAAGAAAAAGTGGTTACAGTTAACAGAAGGCTGAAAGTGACTGATTTCAACTTATTTGAAAATAATTGTTTTCTTATTAATAATATATTATCAATAAAAGATGTTATCAAATTATTCTAATAACACTTCCCTAGGTATTATAGTATATTGACGTCTACCTATCTCATTGAAAAATAAAAACCATTAATACATGTATTAGGTTTTTGTTTTATGTTATGTTGTTGTGGAAACGAGATATATAATAGTTCATGAAATAATAGATTAAAGAATGTTATACACACACTTGTAACCTGTCACCTAAATAAATAAATAAATGTTTTTTATAACTTATTGAAAGAGCCATATAAAAATTTAGTTTCAAAATAAAGCCTTTCTATTTTGTAAATAGTGCTTGAACACCACTTGGACCATGGATCGAGTTCCACATTAAACTGTAAGCCCTCAATTCCATCTCACAATCACCCTACTATTAAAGCCTATGACACTGCTATGTATCTGGTGGCTAGAGCCTAAGACACTGATATGTATCTGGTGGGTAGAGCCTAAGACACTGATATGTATCTGGTGGCTAGAACCATAGACACTGATATGTGTCTGATAGGTAGAGCCTAAGACACAGCTATGTCTCTGATGGGTAGAGCCTAAGACACTGATATGTCTCTGGTGGATAGATCCTAAAACACTTATGTCTCTGATAGGTAGAGCATAACACACTGCTATTTATCTGGTGGTTATAGACTAAGACACTGCTATGTCCCTGGTAAGTAGAGCCTAAGACACTGATATGTCTCTAATAGGTAGAGCCTAAGACACTTCTATGTCTCTAATAGGTAGAGCCTATGATACTGATATGTCTCTGATGGGTAGAGCCTAAAACACTTATGTCTCTGATAGGTAGAGCCTAATGATACTGATATGTCTCTGATGGGTAGAGCCTAAGACACTGATATGTCTCTGGTGGATAGATCCTAAAACACTTATGTCTCTGGTAAGTAGAGCCTAACACACTGCTATGTCTCTGGTGGGTAGATCCTAAGATACTGATATGTCTCTGATTGGTAGAGCCTAAGACACTGATATGTCTCTGGTAGGTAGATCCTAAAGCACTTATGTCTCTAATAGGTAGAGCTTAAGACACTGCTATGTCTCTAATAGGTAGAGCCTAAGACACTGCTATGTCTCTAATAGGTAGAGCTTAAGACACTGNTGTCTCTTACAGATAGAGCCTAAGACACTGCTACTTGCGTGCGTATTACCCGAAAGGGTAGTAAGACGTTGTGCTAGTAATAATTATTATTTTTATCATTACAACACCATTTAAGATAGTTACTAAGAAGTTGACAACCATCCTTGTTTAGGTCAGTTCGCCATGTTAATTTATTAAAAGAATGCAGAATTTTAGAATCTCTCAAATAAAAAGTATTTTTGGGTTAACTCCAGAGGTCACTTCCACAAAAAAGAAAGTTCAGTTTTCTTATAACTTCGTGATTCAATCACGAAAAAACGGTCAAAAGAGAAGTATGATTAAAAATAGATGGTTTTTTGTGAAAGTTTTGATTGCCAATAGTAACAACTTAACATTTGATCCTGTAGAACATATGGTTTGGCGAATGGATACATGGGAAAGTTGTCAAAAGAGGCTAAAATCAAATTGTTTTAAACATTTTAAGAAAAATATATCCTGGTTCCTCTTTTAAAAAATCAACATTATTTAAAGACAACACGATATGTCTTACGGCAATATATAAATTACAAGTATCAAATAGCAACTTCTAAAATCACGAATATGTTATTTCACAATCCCTTAATTATATTTAATAAAGAATGTAGGCTCCTCGCCAGCCCGCGAGGGGCGCTGAGCCCGATTGGAAGGCCGAGCTAGAAGTGAAATAGGTTCTTGAGTTGAAAGGCAGATGGTAGCACCTGCTGCGACAAACTTATCGATTATCTACTACTGTACTAAGTCCAAACTAGAGCATTTTTGTATTACAGTTCATTAAAAAAATATCTAATAATATATCTATTAAGTACTTAAAAGATCAGGGGATTGAACCCTTGTCTAGGAATGTTTTTCCAATATCATTTTAGAACATTATTAACATGACTAATTTGTGTTAATATTTAATACTCATTTAGGATACACGCACATTTACATTAATGAATTAGGGATGAAATAGGTAAATATTTAGTGTAAATATGTCTGTATTTGCGTGCAGGGTAGATAGAAATAATTTAGAAAAAATATACTCTCAGTCCACCACGCTGAGCCTTGAACCCCGATCCAGCCATCATCGGTAATAAAGTCTAGTGAGAATACAGCATGCCTTAGACCAGCGGTTGGATACCTAGGGCCCGCGCGCTGGTTCCAACACAATGACTGATTTTATCTGGCCCACAAAATATTTAGAAAATGAACAATAATAAGTATTCATAAGATTAATAAATATATGATAAATGTACTGTTAAAATATTTTGATTGAAATTGTTTTTAAATTGGCCCACACATTTCTTTAACCCATTCAGCTCATGTTAATAAGAGGGATACCGACACCTTCCTTAGACTTTGCGACCACTGAAAAGAGCTAGAAATAAAGGTATTTATTTTTCTCTCTTATATTTCCAATCAAAGCTTATCTAAGGCAATAGTCAACACATTAATTATTTATTAAATTAGTTACATTATGTTGGGGAATTGATAGACTGGCAAGCTAAGAATTTCATTTGTACACTTCTTATTGCATACATATTTGTGGACATGAGTTAAAGAAAAGATTAAGCAATGGAAGAATATGGTTTGGTTTCTTGAGAATTAATTTTATAAATTAATTACTTATCGTTATCACCATGAAAGGCCATGCTTTCTGAAGGAGAATGGGTATATGCCTGATATAGTTATATTTTGATGATAAATAGTTATATTTGTGTTTCACATTGAGTATTAATAACTTTGCCCTTTATTAATCTAATGTTTTATATATTTATTTGAACTTGAAATGAAAGTCTTAGCTCGTATATATACATACATATAAGTATATAATTTATGTATTTATACATATATATTTATATACATTTGTGTGTATATGCATATATTTTTATGTAGGTATATATTTATTTGTCCATGTATATATAAATAGTTGATAACCCCATTTTCAGTAAAATAGATTAAGAGAAATCAATTGAACCGATTTCGACAAACGATCACTAATTTTAGGGCCAATATATTAGCTTACAGAGAAAATAAAAATTTCCTAGCAAATTTCCTTATTTTTCTGTGTGTGAATTGGCACATCAATACAAACATTATTTGCTTACATCATCATGGAAATCTTGATTTGTGTTTTCTCTAGTTCGGCTAAAATTAATAACTCAATTCTAACTTAAAGGGAATGGTGCAGCAAATATAAAATATACGAAAAATACTTGTATATTGATATTTGTTAAATATATATATATAAATATTTGTTAAATATTTATATATACATATATATTGTATAATTGTATGATATTTGGATGAAAATATGTACAGTTATAAGGCTTCTATAATTGCTTTGTCTTCTTTTTCCTCATCTTTAAATAATGATATAACTGGTTACAAAATGGCATTCATAATAGCCGCTCTAAAACATATTTAACCAATATTCCCTTATTAAGGGAATTCATTTCCTAGACTAACTAAACTTTTTTTTAATTCAAATTTAAAAATATTGTTGTTGTTAATTTCGCGATAAGATGTTATTTACTATTAAATATCTATATGATTTTATCTGTACAGTCATTCTTTATTTAAGTGACCTTGGAAAAATATGCTAGCAAAACTTCAACATAAAACGTAGTGTCCTTTCCACATCCCTCTAGCTATATTTAATCCCATACACAATAGATATATGTTCCAAATAATTAGCGATATTATCTAGCTAAAAATGTCCTTAGTTTATAGAAATTTTTGGACAGGTGTTCTTCCCTTTAATTTTTAAACTTTTTCTATGCTTTCTCCTCTTCCTCCTATATGAAGGGTGAAATGACGTAATCATGTATCGGAAATGTTAGTTCATTGGTTTCTCGTGAGATGCCACTGAATGTCATTACAGGAGTCGAGGTGACAGATGCCGATCAAATACGGGCTGACATTTACATCATTTTTATGTCATACGCTTTCAGAACTCTAAACTAACTTTTACAAGTTGAGAATACGCCTAACAACTTTCACTACTCATATTATCAGATTTACATATTTGATTTATTTATTAAAATGTGTTTTAATAAAATTAAATTTTTGTATCTTACAGCTTCCAAAAGGCTGTTTATATTAAGATGTTAGTAACTATTTCGACTCACAATTTATTAGATCCAAGTTATAGATTTTCAATATTATACCAAAAAAATGTAAGTACCAATAACTGTAAAAGCTGGAAGCTTCTAAGCAAATATTTAATTGAAAATTAAATTGAACCTTTAATTATTGAACAATTAATTATAATACTTAGTATAGTAACATAAAAAGATTTTTATAATAAAATAACATATGTTATGAAATTTTTTGTCAAAATATGTATTTAATAGTATGGAAAAGTAGACTGTCAAATAGACTCACCATTTTCAGACCAGTTTAAAGAATATAATTGTTGGTGACCTCAACTCGTATGAATTAAAATAGCCCTGTGAGTATTAATATGAGTTTAAATGAAGATTAGAAACGTGCCAAAATGGCATTGTCTTTATTAAATGCTAATTTGGAAAACTATAATTGTATCTTATAACCTTATTTATGAAAAATGTGTATTTAAATATGCTTTAGATAAGCTCTTAATAATATTTATTTTTTAAATCACTACAAGAAGCCTAGCCATTAAATATCAGATTGAGTACACTTCAAGTTCGGAGCTCTTCTAATTACAAGAGGACACTTACCTAGATTATAAAGGAAAGGGTAACCAACCTCGCGGTGTAATTGTCAGTGCATCTGGTGACGAGTCTAAGGAACCAGGGTTTGGTACACTAGGTATATTTACCTTAAGTGGAATGACCCCAATGATCACAAAAGTTTGATTAATTAGGCTTAGGTTAGGTTAACACTCACACCGGCTCTACAACTCCATAATAACCATCATCACATAATCTCATTACGGGAACTACGGGTAAATACCACACATAGATGCAACCTGAGAAAAGTTCTGTGCCACCAGAGTGAATAATATTATACATACATGCGGTTTTCATGTCCCTCACGGTCATGTATGCCTTACGATAGATTCTTATGCGAAACTAGCCCATTCTATTCGAATTCGGAAGGTGTCGTCTTGTATTTGGTTTAGCATCGCACTTGAGGCGCACTCCATCTGAATATGAAACTGGCCCATAAAAATCCTAATTCCAGACATCGATCAAACTATGACTTTAAAAAAATTAAATGGAAATACCGCTACACTCCTAACAAGCGTTCCATACGCATAAATATATAAATAGAAGTTATTTTTTCTTCTTATCAAGTTATACCATCTAATTATATCCGATCGTATCCACCCCGATGTCTTATTTTCGAATCCCGTCCTCGTTAGTATACGGCCTTGTCATCTTGGATTCACGTGTCAGTTATTATATCAATGCTAGATTTAAATATTTAGATAAATTGTGTTCGAGAACCAGGTAGTTTAATGTTCCCTACCAACGATTAGCCTGGATTTGATTTCAAATTGAGATAACTTGAACTATGGATAACAAAAAATCATAATAGGATTCACTTAGTCCACACTTTGGGTCTGATCATCTAAATGATTAATATGAATAAAATAAGTTAAGTTGGAATATATAATAATGGCGTTAGTGTGTAAGATACGCTCGATATGTATTATAGTATGACCGGGAGTGTTTAAGACACGTCATATCTGTTTGAAGGATGATCGTGAGTATTTAAGACACGTCCTATCTGTTTGAAGGTATGATCGTGAGTATTTAAGACACGTCCGATCTGTTTGAAGGATGATCGTGAGCGTGTAAGACACGTCCGATATGTACTATGGTATGATCGTGAGTGTTTAAGGCACGTCCGATCGGTTTGAAAGTATGATCACAGATGTTTCTCCTATGGCCCTCGTGATTGCTTCTTACACCTTCACCTCAAACCAAGGAAGCTTCCACCCCCTTTGGGCGATTTATCTGGTTAGAAGTAAATCATCCAAGGTCACTTTCACTGTCACTTAAAAAACTGCAACCCGGATCAGACAGATCTACCATTTTTCCTGTTCTTTACTACGTTTTTTTTAATATAACAAATACAATATATGTGTACCCATATTTAATAAAGAGAGCTCAAGGGACGCTGATAGTACTTCCTTCACTGTAACTCATAAATCCGACAAGATTTAGCATAAAATATATGTTATGCTTCAGTGTGTGGTCGGCCCCTGACCACTGAGCCACGGGCAAGAGAGAGAGAAGCAATGATAGTGTTGACTAGCAGCCCCTCACATTTAGGAGGTTGTACCCGTCGTCATGTGCACATGTTCCCCGTATATCAACGCTAGATGGTGTGTGTACAGGCGTCACACATCAACTTGGAACGGCTCTCGGGAGAGTTATAAAACTCTAGTGGAGGAAAACTTGTGTTCTCGCCTTGCAATCATTCCTGATACCTCGCCTTGTTCTAACATTGACTTTGAGTTGGGATGTACAACTCGGGGCAGGGACAAATACCTCACCTTGTTCTAATATTGAATTAGAGCAGGGATGTATAACTTGGGGCAAGGGCCAATATCTCCCCTTGTTCTAATATTGACTTTGAGCAGGGATGTACAACTCGGGGCAAGGACCAATACCTCACCTTGTTCTAATATTGAATTAGAGCAGGAATATACAACTCGGGGCAAGGACGAATACCTCGCCTTGTTCTAATATTGACTTAGAGCAGGGATGTACAGCTTGAGGCAAGGACCAATACCTCGCCTTGTTCTAACATTGACTTTGAGCAGGGATGTACAACTCGGGGTAAGAACCAATGCCTCATCTTGTTCTAATATTGACTTTGAGCAGGGATGTACAACTCGGGGTAAGAACCAATCCCTCATCTTGTTCTAATATTGACTTAGAGTAGGGATGTACAACTTGGGGCAAGGATCAATACCTCACCTTGTTCTAACATCAACTTTATCAGGGATGTACAACACGGGATAAGGACCAATACCTCGCCTTGTTATAACATTGATTTAGAGCAGAGATGTACAGCTCGGGGCAAATGGTATACTATTTTTTTCAAAATGGCTGATAGTGTACACAATATGATGCAATTAATATTCTGCTCGGATTAGGTGCCATCGTTAACAACCTTATTGAAATTATACTTTGAAACATGAAAGGTTAATATTGAGATAGAGCCCAGGACATTTAAGTGATCACTTTTGATAAATAGTTTCAATACCTATAAATATTTGATTTGAGGTATTTAACGTGCACTTTCTGAACCAACGGATTATATACACCACTTATAATCTATCTTAAATCTAGAACATATGTGACGCTCACACAGAGGTCAGGAAGCGGGCCCCAAAAATAATAACCATGAGGTCACAAGAGGAACATTTTTTATTTATGA
>CABFOV010006686.1:4201-33025 GCA_902141375.1 Timema poppense | reverse complement strand
TCACGACGACCAGAACACTAGCATACACTGAAAACCTCCCAACACGCCCTAGACCATGCCTGGAACATATGTGGCCTAGTCATGACGACCAGAACACTAGCATACACTGAAAACCTCCAACCCCACTTAGAAATAATAGTCAAGAAGATAACAAGAGTTTTTTATTTAAATAACAAAGCATATAAGAGGGGTGTCCACAAAGTAAAGCCCGGTGAGATATAACCGTAGAGGGTTGGGGGGGTCACGCGTGCACACTATCATAGATTGACTTATCTGATGTTCTTAGAGAGTAATTTAAAATAAGTGCTGTCATAAATAAATACCACCAGTTGTGGGGTTCGTAGTGTCATACGATGTTTGTTAGCTGAAAACCTTTAATGCTGCAGAAGTCTACCGTCGGTTATGTAAGGTTTACAGGCCTGATTTCATGAGTGAAAGTAAGGGTAGAATATAGGTCAGTCTGTTTAAAAAACGTCACCAATATTCATAATGATGAGTGGCCGACCAAGTGTGGTGACTGACAATTAGTGGAACGCGTGGAAACAAAGATTCGTGAGAACCGTCGTTTCATACTTAGGACACTTAATTTTGTATTTCCAGAAGTTTCACGAAATTGTGAGAGGAAAGCTAGAATACAAGAAACTGTGCGCCAGATGGGTCCCCAAAATGCTGAATGAAGCCCATCAACAAAACGGTGTGGAGTCAGCTCAAATGATTTTGCAGCATTTTGAAAAAGAAGGAGATGAAGTGTTTTCTTAAATCGTAGCCGGTGACGAGACTTGGATTTTGTATATGAATTTTGAAAAAAAAACCTTGATGCAGTGGCGCCATGCAACATCCCCAAAGGCAAAAAAAAATTCAAACAGGAAAAATTTGTCAAAAAAATCATTTCTGTTTTTTGGAACCAAATTGGTGTCTTGCTTGCTGATTTTATTGAACGAGGAAGAACCATTAATGCTGCGGATATCGTGAAACCTTAAAGGAACTCAGACGCGCAATTGAGAACAACAGACGTGGCAAGCTGAAATCAGGGATTCTCCTTTTTCACTGCAGCTCAATCCCACACTGTTCAGCTGATCCAGCTGTTTGAATGGGAAGTGCAGGACCACCCACCCTACAGCCCAGACCTCCTCCAAGCGACTATCACTTGTTTGGATGGGAAGTGGAGGACCACCCACCCTACAGCTCAGACCTCCTCCAAGCGACTATCACTTGTTTGGATGGGGAGTGCAGGACCACCCAGACCTCCTCCAAGCGACTATCACTTGTTTGGATGGGAAGTGCAGGACCACTCCCCCTACAGCCCAGACCTCCTCCAAGCGACTATCACTTGTTTGGATGGGAAGTGCAGGACCACTCCCCCTACAGCCCAGACCTCCTCCAAGCGACTATCACTTGTTTGAATGGGAAGTGCAGGACCACCCACCCTACAGCTCAGACCTCCTCCAAGCGACTATCACTTGTTTGGATGGGAAGTGGAGGACCACCCACCCTACAGCCCAGACCTCCTCCAAGCGACTATCACTTGTTTGTGAATATGAAGCAGTGACTGCCCTCTCAGCTTTTTGCACAAGAGGATGAACTGAAGAATGGTGTGAATCACTGGCGGCAGATTTTTTTGAAAGGGGTATAAATAAGTTGGTGCCAAGATATAAAAAATGTCTCGAAGTCAATGGGAATTATGTGGAAAAATAAAGGAGGTATGCATGTATTTTTAGCCGTCCATAAAACTTTTTTATCACTATTAGATTTTTTATTAATTTATTAAAGCTTACTTTGAGGATGTGCCTTGTACAACTCAATGAAATGAGTGAGACGGCTTAAATGTGTAAGGTGATATTAGTCTTCGTACGAAGCACGATATTTATTTAAAATTAACATTCAAGAGACTGGATCTAATTTAATAACTATACAAAGGTTTATGAACTTTATAAATAGTTATATTTGAAGCAAACTCTTATCACGTGACAAACATAGCGTTCAAGTAACTTTGCATGCTGCTAGTTCCCTAGATTGCTTTGCATCAGTCACAACATTAGACAACTAATATTATATAATTCACAAAAATGTCTACTCTCGCCCACAGATGGCGGCTCAAAACATTTGCTACAACAAATTCTAAAGTGACCTTACAAACCATCTCTATCTATTTACATAAAACCAGTCATGATTCAATATACTGGCATGATCAAACAGTATCGCACAAGCTCTATTTTGATATGAATAATTAATAAAGGATGTGTTTCTAAAAATATATATCAATCAAAGTGCCCTTTTTAGCGGATCCTAATTCGCTTGAAATAAAATATGTCTTCATCATATTAATGGCCTCCTAAATCTGAACAGGACATAATTTACAATCAAACACAAAAATGTGGAAATTTAATTAATTAATGACGCCGCCAGTGGCTGGCACACAAATTTAACTTGTGATCTAAAGATGCTAAAGAAACAGAACACCAAGTATCTGTATGTTTAACTATCTAAACCTCTAAAGTTCAATGATAGAATATTAACTCATAACTGGACCTTCTTTTTGTCCAAACTGTCGATACAAAAAGGGTTTGAAAGAGATCCGTGATGTGGATATACAGAAGTTACGTGAAAATTCAGGAACCAAGTATCCCCAATGGAATGTATAATTTCAAAGATGAAGTTACAGTTTTACTCTGACCGTGCAAAGACTTAAGCTTTAATATGACCTTAAGAGTAAAAAAAATACTAAGTCCATTTAACATGAAATCCATGACCAAAAATAATAAATTTAATATTTAGAGATTCTGAAACGATAATTTTGAAAAGGTTAGATTAGCTAGGTCGAAAGGGAATTTAGAGTACAAAGATATTTATCAAAGTATAACAGCGTAGCTCACCTTACAAAGGCAGTATTGCAATAAGTGACAACATTACAGAAGCCTATCTCTCTATCACATGTTCTCAAGGAGGGGGGAGAGGAGTGGGGAGAGGAGTAAGGGGTACTGTCCTCCGAGAATAAGCTGGAAGGTAAGATGTCCACCTAGACGTCAGTGGAAAGGACCAGACTACGGGTTTGTCAAGCATAGCCGGTCGAGCGCAGTGAAAACTCATACATTTCACTATTCTTGTTAAGAGTGACGAGGAATGAACTACGGGCCCCGGTTCAGTCAGGTGTTAGATAGTTGTCGCAGAGCCGTGGTCTTGCCGAGACGAGTCAACTGAAGCCTGTGACTGTGTGCTCTGCAGGCATTGTCTCAACATAGGAACATAGTTGTAATCTAGGCGGACATTCTATCACTGTCTATATTTATTATATGTTTCTCTTTTAAAGGGTCAAGAAGCTTCGTAAGTTGTGAAATTCTCTGAAATTTCCAGATTTTACAGTCTCTAATTTGAATCCTGGTTTTAGAACATCCTAAATTTGATTTACACTCAAGTCGCCTTTTGTTTCCAATATAGTTGATATAAATATGGGTGGTAATTTTCCATAAATATGTATACAATTATATGCATGTGTTTAATTAGTTATAAAAGAAATTAGTTCTTTTTCGAAAATATAATTAGCTAGCGGTTAGTTTTGAAATTTTTACATGCTTTTAATCAGTTTGTGTAATTAAGTTACCTATTAAGAATAATGATATAATTTATTGCAATATATTAGTTAAACAAATAAACAGTTATTACTCTAATAGTATTGATAAAGTATAAAACTTTACCAAAGAAATTAAAATGATAATAACTTACCATGGGGGGTATATTCTGATGACCGACTTGGGTAAAAGTTTTGTAAGTTGAACAATAGTAGGGTCAAGTACAACAATCACATCTGCACTGACAGTACTAGTACCACTCCAATCAAATGATTCATCATTGCCTTCATGACATGTGCTGCTATCTGTTAACATACAAGAGCACGTGTATCAGTGCGTGATGAATTCCAAATCTTATCATGTTCACCCAAACTCCCCTAAAATACAAGAGAGTTTATTTTCCCCGTCAATGAATCAGAGGACTTTAGGTTTAGTGAGAAAATGGTAAGAAGGATGATTTAGAAAATACACACAAATATTTGCAACCAACAATAAAAGATTATAGCAGTTACTGTATTTCCTCGATTCTAAGACGCGCCTATTTTTATTAAAGAATTCAGTTTACTAACAACAATAGTACCTTATTTACCAGTAGGTATATTATTCATCACTTCCTTTTGAATCAATATCAGTGTGATTCTTCTGAATGTATTTATCGATACTATCCCCTCTTATGAACCATCCGAGTGAGGGTCAAAAAATAATTGAGATTCCAAGAATGTTCATAAGTTGAGTGTTTGTGATAGTTTTGCCCCAACAAGATGCATATTGTTCATGAGTTTAATAGTTTAATGTTTGTAATAGTTTTGTCCCTACAAGATGCATATTGTTCATGAGTTTAATAGTTTAATGTTTGTAATAGTTTTGTCCCTACAAGATGCATATTGTTCATGAGTTTAATAGTTTAATGTTTGTAATAGTTTTGTCCCTACAAGATGCATATTGTTCATGAGTTTAATAGTTTAATGTTTGTAATAGTTTTGTCCCTACAAGATGCATATTGTTCAGGAGTTTAATAGTTTAATGTTTGTAATGGTGTTGTCCCTACAAGATGCATATTGTTCAGGAGTTTAATAGTTTAATGTTTGTAATGGTGTTGTCACTACATGAAACTGTGACCATGCAACCACGTGGTTGTAGGTGTGTAGCCACAGTAATGTGGCACTGTGACCTTGGAACAAGGTGGTTGTAGGTGTGTAGCCACAGTAATGTGGCACTGTGACCATGCAACCACGTGGTTGTAGGCGTGTAGCCACATTCCTCCAATCACATGTATAAAATGTGTCAGTTACCGTCTTGTCCCTTGTCCTTGGTCATCAGGCCGTGTCCCCGGCTGCACCTGATCAGAACCCGTCCAAACTCTGTCCACCACAGGCGCACGGTAAGCAGAGTGTTCCTACTCTCCTTATTATCGCAGTTAGGTGTCTGCTTGTTCAGCTCGTACTGCCAGATGTTGGCTGTGGACTTTTGGCGGGTCAAAAGCTTCTGGAGCCTTGCAGAAAAACTGTCCCTGAGAAAGAGTGGTCATAACTAGGTAAAATGGTGGGTGATTCTTATCACTATTACTCACTTCAAATGAACCTGCCCTTTAAATATCAATCCATTATTTTTATTATTATTATTATTATTATTAGCACCGCGTCTTACTACCCGTTCGGGTTATACGCACTTACGCTAATGTGTAATGGTAGGGTGATTGTGAGATGAAATGGAGGACCTACAGTTTAACGTGGAATCCGAACCACGGTGGAGACCTGGCATTCCTCACATTCACAAGATGTCTTGTCAGAGGTGAAGGAAGGGTTTGGTAATCAGATAAATCCGTGCCGGGACCTGGGATTGAACCCCGGCCCGCAAGCACATAAGTCTGACACCTTACCCCTAGACCACCAGGTCACCTAAAATAAATATCAATCCAGAACCCTTATAAATGTTTTCTTTTTTATTGTTTATTCCTGTCAGTTATTGGGGAGGGGAAAGATATGAATAGAACTTTATCCAGTTTCCTGTAAAACAAAATTATGAACCTAAGTTACTGTCCTTGCAGCAATGTTAATACCAAAATTATGATTCATGAACCTATTTAATCGAAGATTAAGCAGATCTAGGGCTGTATGCAAAAATTTGACCAAGTGGACACTAAGTGGACACTAGCGTGGGTTTGCTTGAGTCATCGTAGGTTCAAAGGTGGAGGGATGGTGGGCTCGGGACCACGCTATCGGTCCACTAAGCATTCACTAACGTTCTTGAATACCGGCCTACAGTTATTAAACATCATAAATATCACCCCATTGTTTGACAAACACGTCCAGTCTTCAACCATAACACTAACAACTTACTTCTTGTATCTCTTTTGTTTCTTTTTGGCCGAGTCCATGTCGACCACCTCGCAGCCGAGCATCGCTCCGGCCCTCACTGGCGACAAACAGTGAGTCTCCTGAGTGTGAGCGTTACTTGTATCGTCCGAGGTGGGGATATTTTCAGGCTTCATTTCTTGAGACAAAACTGGGACGATTTCTTTGATGCCGGAGGTGACGCTGTTTTGGGACTTCATAGTTATAACAGTTAATATGCATCATTAATTATGTAATCAAATAATTTAAACTGTATTAATTCTGAAATGATGAGAATTATCAAAATATCCTTAAGGTGAATTTTTCAAAAAGTGAATCAATCATTGAAGAATAATGAACTTCATGGTATTTAAACAGTTTTTTTGGAAATTTTCTAAAGTATATTACACCTTCAATATATCTAAATAAGCTCATATAACATAGAATGAAGAAGTAATATCACAGTTCTCCCCAGACCATTTGCTTCTAGGTGGTTATTAACTGTGTTTATGTATTTATCATAGAGTCTAGTCTTAAAAGCGTCTGAACAATCAATACGAATGTCTGACCATTCACCTGCAAGATACAGATGAAGACTAATGATTAGTAGGGGTGTCTTTTAATTCCATAATGCACGGTATTGTAGGTCTATTTCTGCTAAATTATCAACCTGCTTTTGCCAAACTTTAGACAATTTAGACAAACGAGTTAGCACATCTGTAAGCATCATGAGTGAAGCTACAACATTGTACGATTCTACAGCCACCTATTGCCACTAGTCATTTTAAGATTAATCTGTCCGAGGACTGGCCAGTATTTTTTGTATTTCAGTTAAACCAGCCATCCAAAGAGAGAAATTTTGGAATAAGAGAAACAATTGTCTTAAGATATCATTAAATTTTACTAAATAAGGTAGTTCAGCAGCTGCTCGAGCACTAGCAAGAGCCAGACAATGATTTATACAGTAGCAGTTAACCACGAGTCCATCTGTTTCGTCTTTTAGTAGTTTTGCTACTCCTTTGTGCTACCAATCATGACAGCTGCTCGAGCACTAGCAAGAGCCAGACAATGATTTATACAGTAGCAGTTAACCACGAGTCCATCTGTTTCATCTTTTAGTAGTTTTGCTACTCCTCTGTGCTGCCAATCATGACAGCTGCTTGAGAACTAGCAAGAGCCAGACGATGATTTATACAGTAGCAGTTAACCACGAGTCCATCTGTTTCATCTTTTAGTAGTTTTGCTACTCCTCTGTGCTACCAATGATGACAGCTGCTCTGTCAGCTCCTGGGCCCAACAAGTTACAAGCTTTCTACTCTCTATTGCCAATGGTTTCAATTATTTTGTTAGTAGTTTCAGCTTTGCCATAAATGATAACAGAAGTTGATATACAACCAGCACAAATCTCTTTTTTAGTTGACAAGCCTATTTAATGTACGTTGTAAGCTGTTTCCAAACTGAGATGTCTGTCGTCTCATCACACAAAACACTGAAATTATCTGCTGAAAGTACATTTGTTAGTATTTCACATCTAATTTCTGAAGCTAAAATGTAATGTAATTATTGCATTGCTCTTTCTGAAGTGTAATGTGCATTTTTTCCAATGTCAAGATGTCTTAAGGATGTACAACCCATTGCCTTACAATGCTCGAGCAGTTTTTCACACAATGTAGTGTGTGGTAATTCGTTTTTTGCCAACCAATACATAGACCTTAGAGCTAACACAAAGTAATTTCTCTGGAAGTTATTTAAAAATGAAACTGACCATTCAATTTGTCCTAGACTGGTTTCTCCAAAAACATGGCTTTTAATTATATATGAACAGCGATCGGTGTGTAGCTTAGTATGTTCGTAGTCAATTAAACTTTCTTTTCAAAGTTCTTTGCGTGGTATTGTCATCCAGGTCACTTTCTTGTTTATTGGTTGTTTCTTTCCGTATTTAATACACGTGGACTGCATCATTGCATTACAACCAACCAACCAAATGTTTGAAACCAGTCACTGTTTTCACCTGTTAGTTGATGTTTAGAAACACATTTTCTATTTGAAACAGACCGAGATTTGCCTCCACAATGTCCTTGTCGGAAATAGCTGGCTCTGTTGTTTTCTGCTTTAACTTCTTACTCAGTGTTAAGATGCTATGTTATGTTAATGATATTATTGTATCTGTGCACCAAGACAAACTACATATGTAACTGTTCACAGAATATTATGTTGTGACTAGCTTACAGACTTATAATACTCAGCTTGCCGCTACGTACGGACAGTAGTCTCCTACTCCTTCCTTCCCAAACTACCCATCGTCAACTTCCCGACTAACCTTCATCCCCTTGTTTTAAATTGAATCTTGAATATTGCATGGCTGCTATCATTTACTAGAGAGAGAATAAGTCGAGTCCATTCTACACTAGCTTTTAAAATGCTAACAACCACGCCCTCAAATAAAACCCTTGCTATCAAGTTAGGAAATAAGTCAAGTCCACTCTACACTAGCTTTTAAAACGCTAACAACCACGCCCTCAAATAAAACCCTTGCTATCAAGTTAGGAAATAAGTCAAGTCCATTCTACACTAGTCTTTTAAAACACTAACAACCACGCCCTCAAATAAAACCCTTGCTATCAAGTTAGGAAATAAGTCAAGTCCACTCTACACTAGTTTTTAAATGCTAACAACCACGCACTCAAATAAAACCCTTGCTATCAAGTTAGGAAATAAGTCAAGTCCACTCTACACTAGTTTTTAAATGCTAACAACCACGCCCTCAAATAAAACCCTTGCTATCAAGTTAGGAAATAAGTCAAGTCCACTCTACACTAGTTTTTAAAACGCTAACAACCACGCCCTCAAATAACACCCTTGCTATCAAGTTAGGAAATAAGTCAAGTCCACTCTACACTAGTTTTTAAATGCTAACAACCACGCCCTCAAATAACACCCTTGCTATCAAGTTAGGAAATAACTTTTTGTCTAGACTAGCATTTTGACCGCTACCTCAGCTGGCGATGAGAGAGAGAGATGATAGTGTAAGAGCGAGAAGAAGGGAGTGAAAGAAAGAAAGAAACACAACCGGGTCTTTCATTAGCTTCACCAATGACACGTGTGTAGTTTAATATTGACATAGATAAATGGGCAGTACAATATTGGTACCACGCAAATCGCTAATATTTCAGCTGAGAGGCGTACCAGCCAACTTGCGCCCTAAGTGCTGGATGATAATAGGACTGAATGTAGCGATCCTGGTGTTGAAGGGCTCAATCTGTCTAAAGGAGTGCAACCATTTAACGTGGAGGCCGAGTGTCTGGATATATTATTTGTCTATGCCCTGGGGAGAACAGTGAATATCTTTAGCATCACATCTTACTATGTTAACGGGTTGTACCCCTATGTTCTGACTACACTAATGTGTTAGCGATTAGGACGTATACACGCATTTGGTGTGGAGGGAGAGTGGAAAATCACCATCAGTGCACCCTACCAGGATTAAACCCTGATCTCCCCATCTTCGGTAGTCTAGTCTACTGTGAGAGCAATGCCTTAGACCGTGCGACCACCAAAGCGGGTCAAGTAAATTGTTAAAGTCAGCAATTTATTTGTAAAAAGCAAATACTAAAACTTTCAAATATTAAAAGTTCTAAAGATTAAAACTAACTAGATTACGTGCTAAATTTACTGAATAGAATGGTTTCAATGTTTACTTTTTTAAAAAAAGAGA
Source organism: Timema poppense (assembly GCA_902141375.1). Classification (NCBI taxonomy): domain Eukaryota; kingdom Metazoa; phylum Arthropoda; class Insecta; order Phasmatodea; family Timematidae; genus Timema; species Timema poppense. Next base: position 23,411 of record CABFOV010006686.1, on the reverse strand, counting down.
GAAAATTAAATAAAAGAACATTCTATGATTGACAAAGATAAACTTAAAAGAGAGCAAGATTAAAAATAAATGATGGACCTATACACTAGCAAGCAATGATTATAATAAAATAAATGAAATTTCACAGGTAATGTTGTACTTTCAAGCCGTGAAACTCAGGTTTAACAAGCCTGTGTCCTATCCGGCACATGTCTCACTAATAAACCAGAGCCGGGGCTACTAGACTGCACTAGTGGAATATTATTTGAGTTTACCTGCAGTACTGGAGATATCTGTTGCTGGGTAGAGACGAGATCTTGCGACGAAACACTTTCAATCACAACGGAGGTTGATAATATCAACTCAGCCTCCGTCTCCTTTGTATCCTTGGACACAGTTGAAAGCTTCGGAGTGTTTGGGAACATGTGTGATGAGTTGTTTGAATATTTACTATCAAATAATTGTTCATCTATTATTTGTCTGTCCGTACTTGAATCAACTGCTACTAGTTGTCCTTTATTGGTATTTTGTTTTACGTTCATCATTCCGAAACTGTTTGCATTGAAGGATTGAAAGGAAGCCTCGGGATTATTGTCTAACTCGAGTGGTAAATACCGGCCATTCTCTGATTTACTTGAAGTTGTGTGTTTTTCTCGTGAGCTTGTATCTCTGTTGTAGATGTCTGATTGACTACAATCAACATCAATTTGTTTTGATGTTTCAAGTTGTGTGCACAGGCTATATTCTAAACTAAGTCTACCTTCGTTCATTGGATGTATATATTTATATTGTGAGTCTAAAGGTAACACAAAGCTTGAATCCTGTGACAATATCGGAGTAGCTTCAATTCCCCCATAATGGCTGTCATTTACAGAGTCTTTGTAACAAAATGTATTTTTTATGCCTGTGAGAGTGTTAGTTTTAGCAGAACACGGTGTTTGTGTTTGTTGTTTGAAACTTCCAAACTCGCCGCATAGTTTATCTTGCTTGGTATATTGAGAAGTAGTTCTAACTGGATGACCAATGTCCAAGGACATATTTTGACCATCTCTTATTTCTTCCAACGATGAATCCGATTCTTTATTTTCACATTTGGAAAGAGGACCAATATAACTATGTGGCTTAGCGACAACTTTTTGCTCGTCGGCTCTTTTTACATCAGGACTATTGAAATGCAGTTGATTAATCGGTTTTTGTGTTTTTTTATTGATTTTCTTGTTAGATCCAGTAATAGTTGAAGTCAACATCTTGTCTTTTACCTTTTTAGTTAGTGTGGCAGAGTCCTTTGAAGATGCACACATTTTTGAGAAATCAGAGGGTTTTTTTGGCGTCATCAAGGCGTCATGTTTGGTAGAAATTTGTGGGTTATAGCCATTATTTTTCGGTTCATATGATGTTGAGGGTGTTAACTTTTTGTTAGCGGTTAGCAGGCTATATTTTCCTGAATGTTGATGAGTTTGTCTTTTAGAACTGGCTATTGGTAATTTTGCGGGCGTTTCTGGGACCAATATTTTATTAGGTATACTTTTGTATCCACGGAGTTCTGGATAGTGCGATAGGCTTTGAGAGCTTGGATCTGTAGATGGTGACAATATAGCCGATGTTTGCGACTCACACAGCTGTCCTGTTTTATAACATTGTTCTGAATAATGACTATGTTTCCGACTCTTACAACAATCAACAGGAGATTGAAATGATGTTTTAGACTTCCATTGCTTGGTTGGTGTCATGGAGTGGGGCGATTCTTCTGGATAGCACACCAAGCTTTGGGTATCAGTGTCTGTAATTGGTAACTTAATTGGCGTTTCAACAAATGAGCTTTTAATTGATATTTTTTTACTCCTTTTTAGTTCCTGGTGGGCACTTTGTCTTCTATGACCAATAATTGGTGATTTAGATAGTCCTGTATAGTCCAGAGGCGTCACTGGCAACTTTGTCGGTTCACTTGAATTAATTACTGCGGACGAGGTTTTATCAAACACCTTCAACTTAATTCCAAAATGTGGTTTCTGGTTTGATAAAATTTTCCTACTTAATATTGGAGACTTTGTTGATGTGGCAGAATCTGATTGATTAATCGATCCCTTTATAGGTGTTTCCGACTTTATCTCTCTAACTTGGGAATCCAACTTTCCCGCTGATGAACCAGACACAACCAATGAGTTCTTGTGTGGGAATGCGCGCTCTGAAGAGGTTTTCTGATGAAGAAATACAAGTTGCATCATTTGACTTCTTAGTTCTGGTGAAATTATGGGAGAATGATCGGCTTTTGTTGCTTTTGGCGAGATTACTGGAGACAGCGATGAAATACCCTGTGATTGTGTACATGCTTTTGATGCACAGGCATCAAGTAATGGCTCCCAATATGTATTTTGAGACTTAGAATGAAGTGAGCTTTTGTTAAAAATAGTATCACTATCTGCCGATTCACGCGAGTTTGTTCGTCTTCTTTTTGTTGTGCTAAAGTGTGGAGACCTTGGAGGATCCCTCTCACAGTCCCCGTGAAACATGGAATATGGAGGCGTTATGCTTTGATATGAAGAGCAGTTTCCGTTGTTGAAAGACTCGGTCGGTAAATGTGTTTTAGTAACAGATGTATCGGGTGATTTGGAACATATTTCAAATGAGGGAAAGTTGTTTTTAGCGGCCTGCTCTGGTATACAACTGCTCACCTTGTCGGAATCAGTTGTACCAACTTTGAGTAGCTTTATTTTGTCTGGCGTAAGCTGACCCGCACTGTGTGATTGTTTTAGCGAGATAGCTTCTAGATTAGTCACCTGAAATTGGTTTGTATTGTAACCTTCCTTTTCGCAATGATGTGCGTCCATTATGAGATCCCAATCTTCCACACTTTCTTGGATCTCATCACTTTTTATAAAAGGATGGTTGGTATCTTCACAATCGGCAGCTAATTTAGTGCTTGAAGAAGCAAGACTTGATATATCACTACGAAGAAAATGTTGAGAGAGTGAACTTTGTTGTACTTCCAGAGATGTTTCATTACTTGGATCAACTTTGCAACCATCAAAATGTAATCGAGTTGATATCCGCGCTCTCTGATGACGCAAGTCAACTTGCAAATTCCTTGTTATTTCATCTTCTGTATCACTTTGGGAAGAATCCCAAGTAATACTCTCTGGTGACAATTCGGGAGGAGTAGTTCGGAGATTTGATTTACTGATAAAGCTCTCCATGCATTTGTCCCAGCACTGGAACAAACAGGGAAATCAGGAACAATTCTATATAGTTCTATACAGTTCCAAAAATATAGACTATAGCAACTCCAAAATATACTTACATGAGTACATACCTAAATAAGTAAACAAGGTAAATTAGTATTTATCAATTAAGTTTATTAGTATATTATATGCTTCTATTTACTTTAAGCTTTCAGTAGACTTTTGTTGGTACATTATGCAAGAATCAGGATGAGTGTTATTATTATTATTATTATCATCACCGCGTCTTACTACCCGTTCGGGTTATACGCTCTTACGCTAATGTGTAATATGTAGGGTGATTGTGAGATGAAATGAAGGACCTACAGTTTAACGTGGAATCCGAACCACGGTGTAGGCCTGGCATTCCCCACACTCACAAGATGTCTTGTCAGAGGTGAAGGAAGGGTTTGATGATCAGATAAATATGTGCCGGGACCGAGGATTGAACCCCGGCCGCCAGCATAGAGGTCTGACACCTTACCCCTAGACCACCAGGTCACCAACCAGGATGAGTGGTATTTGAGTGTTAGTGTAGTGTAGTCTTAGTGCTAATGTTTACACTGTGATGAAACTTGAAAAGTAATTCGAACAAGAAATGTTGTCAGTCGTGAGTTAGGGCTGGACGGCAAAACTAACACTAACACTACACTAACACTCATATAACATTCAGACTTGTTATTGTATCCTACCCTAGCACTACACTACCGCTCAAATAGCCCTCACACTCCTTCTCGCATACTGCCCTTAATCCCAAAGCGAGACCCAAAGCCGAAACTATCCAAGTTTCTCCGTAACGTTGGGGGGAAATGTTTGTAATTCAAGTTATCTAAACCAAAGGAAAATATCATGTCACTCAGTAACTGTGTTTGCTGAAATATTTTGTTAATGTAGCTTATGTTTGGGGATTCTAGACTTGTTTGGCGTATTGACTGGTAAACCCAATGGGAAGAGACCATTGAGAAGACCTCTACGCAGTTTTCTTAGAATGGAGCTGAATGGAGATGGTGTATAATGAGGTGGACTGAAGAGAACTAGATCAAGCTACAGATAATTCATTTACGACCTTAGTTTACTCGGATGATAGCTTAAATTATTATTATTATTATTATTAGCACCGCGTCTTACTACCCGTTCGGGTTATACGCACTTACGCTAATGTGTAATGGTAGGGTGATTGTGAGATGAAATGGAGGACCTACAGTTTAACGTGGAATCCGAACCACGGTGGAGGCCTGGCATTCCCCACATTCACAAGATGCCTTGTCAGAGGTGAAGGAAGGGTTTGATAGCTTAAAAAGTACTAGAAATAGTCCCTAATATATCCCTACGCCAACAGCTGACATTTATCACTTTAGATACCTGTAAAAAATATTATTCACTGCACTTCCACAAAAGGTCTAACGAAAATAGCTTCGAAATGGCAACCAATGAATTTAAACCATGTGGTTGAACATGACGGAAACAAGTTTTTTTACAATGGTGCACCCACGCAGTGGATAAAAATAATGTATTCAGTTAAATATTTTGAAATACAATAAAATAATCATAAAATCATTTATTATAAATAAAAAATTACAAGTATTTTCTCTTTTCCAAGTAAATAAGGTATTGATGTATGCACTATATTACACATAGTCAATGATGTTCCAAAAATAAAAATAAATACTTTTAATTATATTTGAAATATTGTTTCAAGTTGGATGAAAAGAAATTATTAAAATAAATAATGAAATAGTATGAAAAAAACTTAAGTTTACATTATTATTAATTTAAAATATATCAGGTAATTAAAAAACTTATCAACATTTATAACAAAACAGTGATCTTTTACAAGTGTTGGCAACCCAAAATCTAAACATATGATTTTAACTGTCATCCAGGTAAAACCCTATCGTGAACAGACTCTAGGTGATGTACTTTTGTAAGTGTTGCAATAAACTTCCGAGTTCCTAATGTCATAGAGTACCTAGTAAGTTGTCTGTATCTAAAGTTAGAGCTTTAGAAACTCTTGACGCTGAATTAAAGGTTTGCCACTATTTACAGTAGTAGTTTTATTTACATTTTTACATTCAAGAGCAATGGTGTCTTGTGACCTACCATATGTCTGGGGCTAGCAAGAATAGTAGTCTGCATTGATTTGTACCCGATCGAGGTTTAAATATCTCCATTTGGACGGGCGAGAACGCTGGTGCACTCCCTCTAAAACTACACTTCTCATCCATCATTATTAGAATTGCCTATTAAATACCTACCTCAGCGTTAGTATAATAGATAGTATGGGTAACATTTTATTTCACCCTGCCAGACAAATTATTTATATATTTAGCACCGTCTTACTACCCGTTCGGGTTATACGCTTTAAGTACTAATTACGCTAATGGATTAGGAACTGGGAAGGTTGAATTAGAGGAAGTGAACCCGCATTTGCGTGGAGGGAGAGTGGAAAACCATTTAGGAAAAACCATCCCCAGTTCACCCGACCGAGATTCGAACCTCAATCTCCCCGTCCTCAGCAGTCGAGCTTCAACACGACAAGCGTGTTAGCCAACTACGCCACCGAGGCGGGTACCAAACAAATTGGGTTGTTTTTTTAATTCCTAATGTGAATTGACATTTGTTCAAGCTCACAGCTGACTTCTGACAGTCAACATTTGGGTATATAATTAAATTTTAAATGTCAGAAGTGACAGCTGCTAAACACACGTTTTTGCAGATCATTTGGTTCGGCGTAGGAATACATAATTTTGGTCTGGTAACTTTACAAAGCCGTCAGCTGTTAGCTGTGAGCTGTCAGTCAGCACCAAAGAAGCCATGGGGCTACTGTATTTGTGTCTATCTGAAAGAGGTATAGATCTTTGATACCGGACCCAGTACGAGTTTATTAAATGCCAATCAAACAAAACTATGTTGTTTTTTTTAATTCTTGCTAGCAAACTAGTCTGTATTAAAAGATCAAGATTTTTTTTCTTCTGTTAACCTAACTTTTCTCGAACATTTACTGAACTCAAGGAATGTTCTAGCAAGTAATCAATCTTATTCATAGCTGTCAATCTAATTTTCAGTAACTTAAACAGAAATAGATAGTGAAACAAAATTAGCCTAAACATAAATGAATATCCAGAACTACACAAAATTAATAAAACAGAAGAATAAATTAGTGATACAAATTAAATTATTATTATTATTATATTTAGCACCGCGTCTTACTACCCGTTCGGGTTATACGCTTTAAGTACTAATTACTCTTATGGATTAGGAATTGGGAGGGTTGAATAAGAGGAAGTGAACCCGCATTCGCGTGGAGGGTAGAGTGGAAAACCATTTAGGAAAAAACACCCCCAGTTCACCCGACCGAGATTCGAACCTCGATCTCCCCGTCCTCAGCAGTACAAATTAAACATGACTCAAATAAAAATAATACCAAATAAACCTGTCCTTCGTGGAAAAATTTTTTCAATAAAGACCAACAAATTAATCATTTTTTCCTTAATCTACCTTCGTACAACAATTCTCTTATGACCACACGACAACAGGTAGCTAGCCCTATTACCTGGGTCTCAAACGACCTAACAAAAGAGCGCACACATCTCTACGTGCTACAGTACGCCCATAGCTTCTTTGGTGCTGACTGACAGCTCACAGCTGACTTCTGAAAGTCAACCTTTAGGTATATACCTAAATTTTGACTGTCAGAAGTGACAACTGCTAAACACATGTTTTTGAAGATCATATGGTTTGGCGTAGGGATACGTAATTTGGTCTGGTAGCTTTTCAAAGCCGTCAGCCAGCACCAAAGAAGCCATGGGGCTACTGTACCTACTATTTCTTCAGAGACAATGTTTAAAGCTTCTAATCATTAGATTCCATTTTATTTTGTGTTATATTGGTAGGCCACTCGTGAGATTTAGAAATTTATTTAAAACTGTGTATTATCATCCCGCGAGCCCCAATGAATGAGCTGCCCCTGTTAAATACCCCATTAAAGTGGAATAATAAAAAACATAAATCACAAAATAAATTATTTTGTGAGATTTGATCTTATCATTATTTTTGGGTTTCAATAAGATGTGAAATCTTTTTTTTCACACAGTTGGTTCTTTCTCGTAGTATATTATTATTAAAAACCAGTTTAATACATGTATAATAATAGGTGTCTATAACCAAAACGGGTAGTCAGATGCTGTGCTAAGAAAATGTTATGAATATCAAGTCATGTGATTTGAAAGTGTCATTTTTCATAGATAGTAGCTTGCAATTAATAGCCTACCTATGAAATAATACTAATAATTATTATTATCATCACCGCGTCTTACTACCCGTTTGGGTTATACGCACTTACGCTAATGTGTAATGGTAGGGTGATTGTGGGATGAAATGGAGGACCTACAGTTTAACGTGAAATCCGAACCACGGTGGAGGCCTGGCATTCCCCACAATCACAAGATGTCTTGTCAAAGGTGAAGGAAGGGTTTGGCAATCAGATAAATCTGTGCCGGGACCGAGGATTGAACCCCGGACCCCCAGCATTGAAGTCTGACACCTTACCCCTAGACCGCCAGGTCACCCAATAATACTAATAATTAAGTAAAATATTATCAATGGGTTTTTTAGCCCCGCGTTTTACTAGGTAGGATTATACACTCTTGTATTAATTAACTAATAAGTTAGGGATGATGAAGGTTTAATTTAGAGGAAGTGTACCCTCATTTGCATAGAGAGAGCAAGAGATAAGAGTGGGAAATTATTTAGAATAACCACCCTGAGTACATTCAACCTAGAACAACCCCAATTTCCTCTTTATCGGTAGTCTAGAGTGTTGCGAGAGAAGTGGCTCGATATATATATATGTGTGTGTGTGTGTTTTTGTATTTCCTAAAAGTCCCTTCTTAAGAGAAACCTACTATAACTCAGCTCCGCTTGATGAATCTGTGCCGGTGATAGTCATATCTTCCTTTAAATCACTATTCATTTTACACATCTACAGTGGAAATTCATAACTTATTTTAAATAAGAAAAGTTTGTTTTAAATGATTGTTTTTGATTATTTTTTTCTAATCTTAAATGTGTTTTGTTTCATTGACATTAAACTTGTTGCGCAAACATTGACAGTGTGTGTTTGTGTATATACACTGCCAGGTCGTTGCGAAAGTAGGGCTACATGTAAGCCTAGTGATAATATGTCATGTTATTATAGTGTTATTCTTTATGTATATGAACATATACAAGAAATTTCTAGTTCCGAAAAACTCACTTGCGTAGATGAGTATTTTTCTTATCTACTTGAGTTTTTTTTTAATGTTTTTGATTTAAATTTCCATGTTTTTTTTAATTTGCCAAAATGTATTGTTTTAAAATAAAGGTGAAACCAGAACGAATGATGGGTAGGACCTATTATCCCCATTTGTTATAAGTTATTTTAGTTTTAGTGCCCCAAGATGATGTGATCGGCTTTCCAGATTTGTGCTAGTTCTGGCATTACCCAATATATAAAGTAGGAGGTTATTATTTCATGAGACAATTACCTTATATAGTAAAACAGTATATTCTTATAAAAATGATAAGAAAATCTGAAAAATGTCTTCAAAAATAACAGTTTTGTGATTTTTCCCATACAAACTTGCAAAAATAATTAAATAGCAATGGCATTCTTTGCAAATGAATAAATTATTTTATGTTTAACATTAAAAGTGTTAAAATGTAGAAGTCAGATAATATTTGTATAAATAATATAATTAATATATGTATTTAATTATCATGAGCCCTAAACACAACTTTCACTATATCAACATTTAATTTAAAGATAAGCGTATAACCCGAAACGATAGTAAGACGCGGTGCTAATTTTAAAAAAAAGTACGGTAATTAAAAGCTGACATGATTAACTGAGTTAAACAAAGTAGGCTACATGTAGGTCTGTGAGTCAATTTTGTGGTTGGATAGTTTCAAATATAAACAAGTTGTGATGTTAATAATCAAAATGATTTATTTTTTCTCCTCTTACAGCACATCAATAGTTAAATGTGAAAATCGAAGATGTTTTCTGATTTTGATCATCATTTCTCCTTTGATTGAGAAATATATATTTAACGTTAAATAGAACCGAAACACTGGGGGATACGCCATACTGTACGGAGGAATTTTCTTGAAGTTGGGGTATAACGTAGGCCCCTATCCTATCTCTTACAAAAAGCAAAGATAAGGTGAAAATAATTTATTTAGTATGCTTTCAAAAACGCCACTATCAACTTTCTATTGCCAATTATTTGAATAACCTTAATGCCAGAAAAAACTAACCTTGACTGGTTTTGAGTTACTTCTACGTTTTTGAGCCATATTATTTATTTGTGTTTTATAATTAATGATAATTAATGTAAAAAATAGTATGTATATGTCGATCACAACATAATGGATTAAACAATATTTGTTAATTTAAAATCCATCCCGCTCTCATGGAAAAGTAATTTATTATCTTAAAGCAGTTTGGTCTACCTTCCAACACTATATTTCTAATATTGGGATATGCGGATACAAAGTTTAGTAGCAGCACCTATATTAGTACCACATTCTTTGGTCCACCTTTGGTAATTGAATAAATTTTCTATTTAAGTATTGATTGTCTACAAGTTGATATAATTTATTTAAAATCTACAAATTTTAAATTACTTTAAAAGTAAAAAGTTAATCGAAAAGGTGATAATCTCTTGTAAATATGTCAGTGGGGTAAATGAAGGTTTTTTTTAAGGGTGGAGAATAATATTACCGCCATGCCTAAACAATAATAGGATAATATTGTGATGCTCATTTTAACTGATATGTTTGATTTGTATTTAGTGTTACGTACATTAAGATTCGGATGGACATCTTGAGGTTTGGCAAAGCTCTACTCCAAGTAAAACCATGTGCAAACACCTCACCGGAGCTGCGCTGCTGTAGCTAAGGTAGTAACAACACCACCCCCTCTCTCCCCTCCTATACACTCCCACCACCTTTTGGAGTGTCCTTTACTCTATGCCGCCACCACCACCACCACCACACCTAATCCTCTCAATTTTCTTGCTTGCTACACAACCAAAGAAAAGCTATCATGATTATGCTCTCTAAGACAGCGGCTAACAAACTATGGCCCGCACGGAATTGTAAAACTTTAGTGATTTTACTAACAAAAATTTTAAATTAAATAGAATAATCAGTGCGTGTTTTTAAACATGTAAACAAGTGAGCAAGCTTAATTATAATATTACATGTGTAAGAGCATAAGCTTGTGTTTACGATATGAGTGGATTTTGTACTGGGTGTACGCATGTGAGAACAACACATTGTGCATATTCTCATCTTACAGGCACAGGATGTCGAACAAGCGTGTTAAGGAAATTACAGTAAACAGATATCTTCTTTAAAGGGAGAATTTTTCAAGGCGGTTTGCTGATTTTAAATCTTTGGAAGATCAATTCAATTTTTGAGTTACTCCTTTACTTTCAAAATTGAAGCGGCATAAAATAAGCTCAAGTTTGTATTAATTAATCTTCAAGCAGACAATTCTCTGAAGGAGACTTTTTAGAATTTGAAACTAACTGAATTTTATGCATCATTTGTAGAGAAAAGTTTGGTAATTTGAAAACATTTTCCAGAAATATGTTTGTGTTATTTGCTTCCACCTATATTTGTGAACAGACTTTCTCGTGCATGAACATCAACAAAGCAAATAACAGATCTCTCTTAATATAATCAAATCCACACTATGTTTTGTGAATTAGAAAGAACAAGCTGAATCCTGACTTAAACAAACTCGTAAAGGATTTTGGAAGTCGCATAAATCCCACTGACGATAACAATTTGAGTAGGCTAGTTATTAATCAACATCAACAAAGCAAAGAACAGGTCTCTCTTAACAGACTCAAATCTACAAAGTGTTTTGTGAATTAGGACGAACAAGATGAATCCTTAGTTAAACAAACTCGTGCAGGATTTTCGACAGTTGCATAGATTCCATTAATGATAGCAATTTGAGTAGATATTAATCAACATTTTGTAGGCTAAGTATCAACATGAGTACATGACATATTTAATTTTATTTGTTATGACATATTAGATTTTATTTGCTACTTTTTTTGTATCAAAATTATATGGTTATATGATTAATATATGCAATTTTTCATGCAAATAAAGTTCATTATTTAGTTAATTTAGATTTTTGTTACATGCGGGCTGCTAGAGACCTTACAGATGTCCATGTGGCCCTCAGGGAGAAAATTTGCCCACCACTGCCCTAAGGAATGGTGCGTAGTTTCGAGCCGCAATCTCGGTGTTTTATTAGAATGCCATCCCAAGTCAAAGGACAAGGGCTCCAATCCCTGTCTAAGTATAATTTTTCTGAGTTACTTAAGGAAATCACTATTAACAATAAATTGTGACATTTTTATTGAGTTTATCTATTACCCACTCTTGATCATTATCATTATTAGCACCACGTCTTGCTACCCGTTCGGGCTATACGCACTAACACTAATGTTGTAATGGTAGGGTGATTGTGAGATGAAATGGAGGACCTACAGTTTAACGTGGGATCTGAACCACGGTGGAAGCCTGGCATTCAACACATTCACAAGTTGTGATTAATTCACGTCTTGTCAGAGGTGAAGGAAAGAGTTTGGCAATAAGATAAATCTGTGCTGGGACATAGAATTGAACCCCGGACTCCAGCACAGAAGTCTGACACCTTTCCCCTAGACCACCAGGTCACCCTACCTACTGTAGAAATATGTTTAAAAAATTCTTCCTAATATTNCAATCATAAACAAATCCCCTCCCTTTCTTTTTTTTTTTTTCAGTGACTGAAGTTTTTACTGTCGATACTTACACTAGTTATTTCAATACATTATATAAGGAGGTTAGAATTAAAATAAGTCTACCGCCATTTGGTTGCTCGTGAGCAGTTGGTAGCGGGCAACAGCAACAGATGTCACATCAGTGCAAGACAGTGATAGAAACAATTCAGAATCTGCACCGTGACCAGCTCTCTAGGATCAAAGAGAGCATCACCCACACATTGGTTGAAAACTGCAGTGAAGAAACACTCAGAGAAGTAGGAGTCAGCAAGTCCATACTGGATATCAGATCAGGGAAGACTGTGTCGGCACCAGGGAGTCCGTCGACGTCGACCAGCAACAACAGTCCACCGACCGGGTCTAGGACACCTCCAACTCGTCCAGAACTACTGTACCAAGGCGAGACCGCTAATACCCAGTCTAGAGTCAGCAGAAGAAGTCCTGCAACAAGTCCAGTTAAAGTGTTCCAATTTAGACACGATTCAACACGAGACGACACAATAATGGCACACCACGACGGTCATAAAATAATGGACATGCTCCACGAGATCTCCCAGACGATGGCTTAGAATGAAGAGCGAATGAAACCCCTAGAATCAGCTGTCACCCGGTCTGCACCCAGAGATGGACCGGTAACACACTAAGAAGCGCCGACGATCCAAGGGATGGCAGCCACTCTGCCGGTTCCCACGACAGAGGCCTGGACGACACTTCGGCCACCCGAAACGGGCCTTCTATACATCGATGAACACACAGCAATACGCCTAGCTCTCGCCCTGAAAGTCAAGACAGCCGAGCTACCTGCGGGACGAGATAAACACCAGGCTAACTTCTTCCTGGCGCTGGCATCCGACTACCGGTATCTACAACCAGGAACCCGCCAAATACTCTTCTACCGAATCAACACAGTGTACATAGCCATGACAAGAGAATGGGAAACAGCGATAGCGGCTTCAGGCGGTGACTCAACAGCGGCGGTCTATCCGCCGGGATTTGTTCCCCCCTCCGACTCCTATGGGGTTGTGTTCATTGATAATCCATTGAGGATGATATCTAATTTTAAATCGATAATATTGATAAAGTATTCAACCTTTTTTTAGAAGAAGTTTATCTCAGAAATGTTTTTATTAACTTTAAATTTGAAAAACTTCTCTCGGCTGAAGCAACTAACATAAGTATAGTGAATATAGCCTTTAAAGCCACCCACGCGTTTATTAAGGCATCTTTTGAGTTGGTACTTGACAATAAACTTAGTACATGCAATTGAGTTAAATGGGTGCATCGCGCCAACCTTAAAAATGTATTTATTTTGTTAAATTTGAAATAAAAAAGTACTCTGTTTGATATGGATGTAATTATTAATTTAAGAAATAGTCATTTTCCTTACAAATTACTTTCTTTAATCATATTTATATTTTCCCAGATAAAAACAAAAAAAGTGGATTGGTAAATTTTGGCGCCCCCCTGAATGATTGTGTGTATGCGGCTGCACACGTCACACACGCCTTAGACCAGCCCTGTCTAGAACCGTCAAACACTAAAAGAACAAGAAATTACAAACATCGATGAAGTTGAAGAGGTCGAGGATAGTAAGGCCAGGGGAAAAAATTAAAATCTTAGAATCTAGATGCCTAACTTATTGGTCTAGTAATGAGAGGTATTTGAAGTACTCGTACCTTAGTAATGAAATATATTTGTTTATAATTGGGAAAACATGACATATTTTTAATTCAAATGGATTTTAGGAACATAATCAATTTTTGTGATTGTCATAGTTCTTCATAATTTAATTAATTTTTGTCTCAATTTGTGATTTTTTTATTTGGAGATAAAAACCTATTTTTAATTTCAACTGAGCACTGTATATTGTTTAAAAATGTTAGACTTTTCACATAACTATATTAACCTAGTGGTTGCCTTAAAACTCTATAAAATCACAAGTTCTCATTCCCAAACCTCACAGTTAGACACATTGAACCAAAACTTAAGCGATACAAATTGAAACTTCTCTTTACACCAAATCTTCATCACTATGAATAGTTTTGCACATATAAATACCATGCACATATTATAAACATAATTCTAACGCAATCATATTTTCGAACGATGCTTTTTTAATAAAATTATAAATTTTTCCTGTTTACCTAAAATTTTGTCAGAGGGTAAGAAATAAGTTTAAGAAATTAACTCCTCAATCTTATGTTTGGGTATAGAAATCCAAAAAATTATATTAGAAAAACATTAAAACTATATTTATTATTCCCTTGTTATGACACGATGTTAGCTATACTGATATTATATTTTGTCTTACATAGACCCTATATCTATTTTGTAAAGGGATGATATATTTTTAAGAGTTTAAATATGTGTTTAAAAGGTAATATAACTTATTTATACTAGGACACATCAGTCATCTCCATACTATACTGAATGGACAAAAACACATCCCTTGCAATGGACCAAATCGTGACGCTAAAGTTTGTCATCTGCTTGCTAACAAGGAGACAGATTTAATGGTGTCTTTGAATGTTCTTGTGCAAAAAGTGTGTTTGGTAAATAAAAGTTTAAAAAAAATAGTGAGGCCCAATATCACGTCAATTTTTAAACACACAATTTAAAATTCAAATAAAAACCACCCTTGATTAAACATTGACGTGTACTAGAGGGGAGAAAGTGAAGAAAATCATGTCTCATATTAGTCATTCAAGCCTACACATAATAATTTGCAAGACGATAAAAACATAGGTAGGCCTACATATATTGTCAATCACTATTAACTATTTACAACAAGAAATGACCACTCAGAATCGCGAGTTGAAACCATTGAAAAGAATTTAGATATTCTGAATAGGAAAGAAGAGCCTGTAGGACTAAGCCAAAATAGTTATAGTAAAAGTCTGTACCATAAATTAAAAACCTCTGCCCCGCGTCTTACTACAACTTATAAATCACCCTATAAATACTTGCCCAAAATAAACGTTGGCATCCCAAATTTAACAGTTATATTAAATAGAAGGAATAAATTCCATATAATTATTTTATTATCATCTCGGTGTTAGACTGGGAGTAATTTCTTCTTTTAAAAAATGTTGGAAGTGATCGGGAATTAACACGAATCATTTAAATGTTAGGTTGACGCCATAGCATGTACACCAAAGAGGTAAACAGAATTGTAATTGAAAGTTAGACTTATAACATCACAAACCTGTGACTAGGTCATCATTGGCAAAACATATATTTAATTACAGGTGAACAATAGAAAAATCGAGAGGATACAAAAATAACTGTACATAAATTTCTAAAGATATTAATGTAACCTCACTTGAATAGTAACAATTGCCATTAAACAATATGGTGGAATGTTTGGAAGTTAATGTGGACGTTAAAATGCTAACCAGAAGATAGACCTCCCATTAACTTTACAAGCACTGTAATGAGGATGCTAGCTCTAACCTAACATTGTAAAATTTAAAGTAGTTAACGTTATCTCTTAATCGTATGTTAAACACAGTCGGGGATAGAAACAAGAGAGTTTTTATTGTTATATAGGTAATAAAAAAATACAGCTCAATCAGAGAGTGAGAAACGCTGAAACTGTAAATAGCCATAAAAAAGAACAATTATATAATCGGAAAAACAGGTTCTATGAACCATAGAATACCACCAATGCCCAAACGGCAGGTAACTAACATCTGATATATGTGATACGCCTTCCCACGCACCTAAATGGTGACTCAAATTATATGATACAATCTATAATTAAATTGACCTTCATACTAAATTCTAATTAGCCCCATAGTAATAATAATAATTATTGACAGTCAAAACAAAGACCCAGGTACAATAATAAATCAGGTAAATATGAAATAGTTATCAAATTGCCATTACCGGTGATTCCTAATTAGTCTAAACAATAACAATGAGGTTCCATTTAACATACATCCCCCACCTTAATAGGACATATTGAAATAAATCACAAAGGTTCTAAATTTGGAACTTATGCCTCAAGCGGCTGTACAAATATTAAATATTAAAGTCCAAATAAGAGTATAAATTTGCTGACTCGTGGCCCAACTTTGACTAGCATATAATAAACTGTCAACATATGCAACAATAATAATCTATCTTCAAATAAACAAGAAAGGATTATAATCTCTCAAATAGTTAAAATTGGCAGAATTAAATAGCGATGTCATCTGATTTATAACTGTCCCAAGATGGCGGTACTCAAACATATAAGCCCATCCGTAAGGCGGATAAAATAGATTTTAAGTTAAAAATTACAAGAACCAAATGTCCTTCAAAAAGACCGCAATTAAAGGCAGACAAACGGTTCGGACTAACCGTCTTAATATATCAAATCTTTCCATGGCCTTGAGAGTAAAGTTACTCAGACCATGTTGTGTTAATAATCAATTAAATTAAATGTTAACAATCCATGACGATAATTTTGAAAAGATAGAACATTAAAGCCAAAGGGAATTTAGAATATTCTGACATTAACTATCCTATGACCAGGTCGCTCACCTTGTGATCAGAGTGCAATCTATGCCTACATCATAGAACGCTACTATTATATATTCAATGGCTATGTCATGTGCTCTAGAGGCACGGGAACCAAAGGAGGGGGAGTGGGTTAAGGGGTAGCATGGTTCCAGAACATGCTTTAACATTCCACGCGCCTTCATACGTGCGACGAATAACAGTTCTCTTAGTTTCCAAACTCTGCCGATGGAGCGCATCCAGCTCACACATAATATTATCACTCGTCTTCTTTTCTTGAGCGTGGCACAGCTTTCGTGGCGGGGGATGAATCTCGTCCCTTGAGCTAGTCCAACATTGACAGTGTCGTGGTGTGTTTGTGGAGTCGTGGTCTTGCCTAGAAGGGTCAACTGGGGCCGGAATGGTGAGACAAACAACCTCTTAGCATTAATGTGTTGTAACAGGGTTACAATAGAATAACATGACTTTGTAAGATTGGGCCTGAAGTATTATACCCCACTTAATTCAAGACACATTTATATTAAAGGATATACAATTCAGAACTTGTATATTGATTTCAGAAATCATATTACATTTAGCGTTCGTTAAATATAATGAAATAAGGTCGCTAAAAACTCAATTACTTTTATTCGTATCACAAACTTTTCTTAGAAGTCTTACGTTTAAACGCTCAGTTAGCGTTTAAGCTTGTAAGAAGTATTCAAGTATTACTATTTTAGCCTAAATCTATTTATTTAAAGAAATAAGTCATGAGTGTTGAACTTATTTATGCTCTTCAAACCTTTTATTAACCCATTTTGCCACATTACCTTCCTTGTATGTGGGTTTATTTCACAATGGTGTGCAGACGACAGCTTGAAAATTTTAGATGCAGATGTCCATCGAGTTGTTTATATAGATCAATGGAACATATACATAATCTTAATGTTATTCGCCGTCAACTGTATCAATAAGTAAATGATATTCATAGATGGTTGCCATGATCCAGCATTCAATCCGTTATCTAAACAGTTAACTAGAGCAGTGTAGCGGCCACTTTCGGTACTATGTTGGTAAATCTTATGGCCCTAATGAACTATGTTGCAGGCTATGTCTAAATTCATTAGACGACCTTTATTAAATGTTTAGTGCATTTTGAAAAGTTATTAACGCAACATGTACGTCAAAACTCCCGTTGTTATTTCGGGTCTTATCGCAGGGGGGTTGGCGGTTTCTTTGGCCCTTGGACGACGATTAGTTCCTCAGTTACTTCTTTTAACAACTTTTGGTCTACTTGTCACTGGAGGGCGTTACAAATGGCTTTACATACTTTACAAGACTCTTCCTCGGGATTTGAGGTAAGCCAGATATAATTTGGATTTATGAAATACATTAACAACATGCTTACGTTATATCTTAATTTACTCGTATTCCACATTTGAATCTAATGGTTGGGTGTAGACGAGTCTAAAATTATTCAAACGAAATTTGCATGGCTCATTTCTGTCCTACTTTTGAGTATAAACCTAATTTTTGACCTCCAGAAGAAAGAAACTGGAAACTGTTTGGTTTGTAGAGGTTTAAGTGTAGATCTTCCTTTTCGCTGTTAAATTAGCAAAACAAAATATCGTATTACAATGTGGTGTCACACTATTTGAATAAATTCGATGTATGCTCAAAAGCTTGTACAGTATATTTGAAATTCAATAGTTATAAAATGGTTTTGGGAGGTAGTGTTATGATGAACTATTTCCAACTAGAATAGGCTAAATTAAAAGGCTTGTTAGGCTATCCTTGTGTCACCCCATGGAAATACTGATGTTGAGCGAGGATTCTCAAAACATCAAACTATCTTACTGACACCAGGACCTGTCTCTGAGGCATCCATCAGAGGCATGCAGTTTGCCAAAGATGGTCTTAAACATTACAACTATCAATGCAACACAGTATAATTCACAAAGAATTTAATCAAGAAGGGATGTGGGGCCCATAAGTTGTACTTGGCTGGACTCGAAGAAGAGAAGAGAATTGAGGCTGAACGGAAGAAACAAGAGTAAGAAGATAAAGACAAAATAAAAAAGCATATAGGAAAGTTTTGGAAAAGAAATCGCATGAAACTAAAGAGGCAATGTAAAAAGAGGACCTGTTAGAAAAGCAAGAATCAGGAACTTAAGAAGTTCAATCTTACAAGTAATTAGTCGCAGAAGCGAATGAAAGAATTAATAATGGAGTGAAAATTAATGATTGGAAAGGTTTGCAAATAGTTCAAACTACGCCAGAAGCTCCAGGTAAAAAAATTGTAAGAAAGTGACTCTGTTTGAAAAAATAAACGACTAAAATCAAATTCAAAAAAGGAAGACAACACTGTTGGATTACTTTTGTGCAAGTCAATCACTTTTTAAGTTGTTTTTTATATTTATATTATTTTTATATATATTTTGCATATAACCCTAACGAGTAGTAAGACGCAGGGGGTAAAAAAATATTATAAAGTTTCACAGATTATTTTAAAAATAATTTTATTTTTAGGTTGAAGACAGTCATCTTGTGACGATAATGAACAGCATTGTTGTAATAATTATCATTATTATTACTACCTACTTCCTTTCACTGTCATTATTTCCAAATTTGGATTTGATATGAAATGACAAAGTAAAATAAATACTGTACTAAAGGAAAAATAAATTAGAGGGAGGGGGGGGG
>CABFOV010006685.1:0-13217 GCA_902141375.1 Timema poppense | reverse complement strand
ATATATATATATATATATATGGAGAAACTTTAAATTTTAAACTTCAATTATATCAATTAGTTTGTCTTCAACATTTATAGATTATTGGGATAAATTTGAGTAAGATTTTTTTGCCACCTGTCGCTACACTCTTCCAAATTATTTACAAGTTTTTATAGTAATTTTGGGTTGTTCTTGGTTGTTCCCATGGAAAGCCAAAACTGCTGTGTCATCTGCATACTAAAATTATTTATTTTGTAGTTCAAAGGTATGAGAATGTCCAAAAATTATGTGTAGGTCTACACTCCATCTACTCTGTGAGGCAGCAAGCTTCTCCTTTTTATTCCATTTTTACCTGCGTCGGTGGCGTAGTTGGCTAACGCGCTTGTCGTGTTGAGCTCGACCGCCGAGGACGGGGAGATCGAGTTTCGAATCTCGGTTGGGTGAACTGGGGTAGGTTTTTCCTAAATTGTTTTCAACTCTCCCTCCACGCAAATGCGGGTTCACTTCCTCTAATTAAACCTCCCCAATTCCCAATCCATTAGCGTAATTAGTACTTAAAGCGTATAACCCGAACGGGTAGTAAGACGCGGTGCTAAATAATAATAATATCCCACTGTGCTAAAGTTTATAAAATAGGTTAATATTGTAATCCATCAAGGTTAGACTGATACCTTTCAACAAAAACGGAGTTTACAATCAAGGAGAAGTAACAACCTTGCGGGAAAACAGAAAGTGGTTTGAATGTTTCAAAACTCACCACACAAAAAAACAATTAAGCTATTTTAAACGATTTTGTGTCACTTAGAGCCTTTTATTCCCCAGCCCGAGCAAACCTTGATGCCACCATAACCCGTGATTAGCAGCACGGTATATTCCCCGTGTAATACCTGCAGTTTTACACTAGACTCTCAAGGTATCCATCAAGATCGACCACAGGTCCCTACATTTCCACTTGGTTATTACCGGAGTCACTTCCGCACTCATGCAGAGCGGTTACAAGCACGATCTCCAGTCACATGGATTCATGTGTATGCCAATAGTAGTTTATTTTCCCCACATTTATCTCTTCTCAATACATCTCCCTTCAGGTGGGGATGTAGGAAACGAGAGAAAATTACAGTTTTTGTGCAGTTTTTATAACAAAATATTTTGTCCAAATTAAATAAGATGTTGCTCAAGTATAAACATGTTTTTAATTTCCTTCAATGCTTCAACAGCTGTTGTTGAGTTTTTTTAAGAGCATAATTAGATTAACAACTTTTTAAATTAAGAGGAAAAGCTGTCATTAAGTTCAAGGACACCCTTAACAGATATTCAAGGAATGTAAGTCACCATGGGAAGAATATTTAACTAAATATGTTTCTAATGGATAATTTGATGATTTATTTTACCGAAAAAAAAAGTGTTGATAAAAAAAACTCTTACCTTTTCTCGCGTACCCTGCCATTCCCATCTTAAAGAAGACGTCTACCTGAGTACTTGGACGCGTTGAAGAGGTCAAGAAATAACGCGTTATTTAAAAGGGGCTTTGTTATTTTAAAATAATAAATAGGCTAATCAAATAGAGAATCAAACCAAATATGTATTCAACTGGATAAAAAATAAAGTGACAAAAAATTACAACAGTTAACTAGGATAAAATAAATGGAGCGTTGATACGATTACGTAATCGAAAACATCGTAAAAAAAGGGGGCGTATACATAAAAAAAATACTTTCAAAACAGACGCAGAATGCCAATGGAATGACAGCCTGTATAGCTCGCTCACGAGCTGACTCCAAGAATTATTTTTTGTTATTTCAAAATATGGTTCATGTCAAAATGCAGTTGAGAGCTATCAACATTAATTAATAACCGGACATTATAAATATTAATAGTTCTCATAATAATAACTAAAAGGTAAAATCAGCCGATTTTCAATCACGCTTTACGTAAATTTTGTAGATCCGAGATCAAAGTATATGTTTAGAAAATAGATAGAGCTTTCCTTTGAAAAAAATCAAGAGGGCTACAGGAATGGTTTTAAGAAAATTTATGATAGTTTTACTGCTTTTGAAACTCCATAAACACCAATCCCCTAAGAAATATCTCAGCGTGAGTATATTTTTATTCGGGTAAGCGGCGCTATTAATTTGGTTCTTTTAAAAGGCTATCATTGTTCATAGTAGGTGTTTTGGTTATCTTCTTATCTCTGAACCTCCTCCTCTACCTTGTTTTACCTCCTGTTGGTACTTATTCCCTTCCTCTTGAAGTACATACACGCAACCCTTTTGCTCTCGTCCTACTGATTTCCCCAGCACAGTGTAACGGTCAGGGACTTCTAGCCTGTGTATAACTGTCCGGGGTTTGTGACGGGGTGCTTGTGGAAGGATGGAGACATTGGAAGACCTTGTAAAGGAGGTGTTTATTCTAAAAAACTACATGTGATGTTCTACAATACAGAATTAGAAGAACAAAGATGAAGCATCAGCATCGTCGATTTGGATTTCAGCTCCGTTTGTTTGTCATAACTAGATACTGGCATAACCACGTAACCGATACATGAAGTTGTTCTTCAACAGCGGTTCACTCACAATTCCTTCTTGTCCTCGTATAAGGAAATACAAGGTCAGTGCCATCACCAAGACTCGAACCCGTGAGTCTAACATAGAGACGTTGCTAACCTGAGGTTAACTATACGTCACGGACTCGTGCAACCACGGACCCGTGGTCCGAAAACAAGCCCACCATTCGACCGTCAAGAGGAGAGAACCCCTCCTTCTCGACCTCTACTAAATAAAACGTTTTGCTCTAGTTTTCGAGACATGTGCCGACTAAGTGGTTTTCGATCACCTACACTCGGCAATAACACACTCTCATGCTAAGAAATCCTATCAATGATACAACTGGAATCGATGATTATTTATACATAGTTTTTTTCATTTTATTACTATATTATAACACTCAGCTCTTAAAACACCAATGTTAAATACACGTTGCTTTTTTCCTCTTTTCTATGAATGAACCAAATACAAACAACTAAAAAAATACGGTATGATGTCAATACTTGTCTTCCTATACTTGAAATTAGTCATCCATTGATAATTCTCTTTCAATACTACAGCCCTATGCTATGAAAGATTTAGAACTGTTTCGAATACGTTGAGTATATTGATTTTAAATGATTGTGTGCCAAGTTTGCGATATTTTGTTACGATTAGTTCCAAGTCAAACACAATAAGCAGGTCAATAATTCATAATTTGTTGTTAGGGAGCTAACCTAATTTCTTACCTATATTATCTCTAGAATGCTTATTTCCTCATCCCTAACCCATTAGAGTAATTATCATAATATGCGTATAACCTCTGAACAGGTAGTAAGACTCAATGATTAATCATTAATTTAAAAAAAAAAAATAGAAAAGTTGTATTGTATGTAAAGTAAACTCAATATTCTATCAAAAACTTATTTTTAAATGATAAAATGTTAACTCCTTAACGTTTCACTTTATATTGGTGAGAGATGCCACCCTCAGGGTGTTTTTTTTCCTGGTTGGTGGGGTAAATAGATTAATGTGATCTAAAGCTATGTTTACTTTATATTTGTGATTCATAAGCACCCTTTTCTCTTTATGTTTATTTTAAAATAATAAACAGATTTTTACCAAATTTATTTAAACCTCCTCTACAGGGATACCTCCAGTACAGTATAAAATCAACACACTTTCGTTTCTATTTTGGCACATGCATTAGGCCTTCTTTCTATACATTTTACAGCCATGCATATCATTTTAAGAAAACTACAAAATGAATATATGTACATCAAAACAATCTGAGGACTTTGTGCTTTGTTTCCTTTGTATACCTACAAGCTAATCTAGGGTCTTTTGTGACAGTTGTAAAAGTTACTTAAACAATTTTTACACATTTATACGTAAAGTGATGTAATATGCTATCGTCACTTTTGATAGATATTATCAATACCTATTAAATAATACTGGTTATTAAGTTAAATATTTTCATTGATGACCAAAAAAATAGAAGCTTGTAGTTTCTAGGAGTTTCTTTCTACAAGAATATAACTATATCCAGTTTTCGGTCCAGCAGGGATTTAGATTGAATTTTTATCTTTAGTAGTAGCCCTATGAAAAAAAAAGTATTGTTTTTGCTTCTTTTTTTAACAATGTGGTGTAGATCTGTCTGTCTCTTCCATTCTGGCAACTTCTCTCACTTTCTCACACACACACGTTATACTCCCCTCTCTCTCTCTTTCCGCCCACCAAAGTCACCATAACGTGCTCAACAAGTTTGAAGCTTTTCGTCGAGTCGAACAGAACAACAAGAACAAATATTATTTTATTTACTCTTCTTTTCGATTGTGTCGAAACAGTTTCTGTCTCTCTCTCTCTGTATCTGTATATTATCAGCGACAGCTTCCTAAGCTTACCATGGTCCATAATTCTCCCTCTTTATACCCATGTCTCTCCCCCTTTTAGTTCTTCTTTATATTTCTCTTTCCCTTCTCTCTCTCACACACACCCATTCCCTCTTTTTTCAGTCAAACTTTTATCACTTCTTTATCCCTCTTGGATTTATATATCTACCTTTCTCTTACTAACTGAATTCCATACTGTTTATATGTCTATTTGATACCCTATTTATCTTTATCTTGGCTCAACATAAATTTGTTATTATTATTATTATTATTATTATTATTATTAGCATACTCTCTACCTTGTGTTCGCAAGTTTTCTGTTTCTTTCCCTTACCACTCTTCTTCACAAACAACTCCCCCCCTATTGGTAAAAATAATTGTGGGGCAGGGCCAGTGTGTTGTCTCGTTTCCTGATATAGCTTCTTCTGCCTCTATCTGTGTTGTGTAGAATCAACGTCTGCCCCACTTGTATCACTACCATCGCAAGGGAGGGGGATTGGGTGCTCCGGAAACCAATCAGTGCCTGCCCTAAGGCCACTTGGTCACATCTGAGAGTGTAGCGGGTTTGGGGGTGAGCGCCTCAAAGCTTTGATTAGGAACAGAAACAATACAGGGACAAGAAGAGTGACACAGTTTGAAGGATTAAGTCTTATAAACGGATAACATGGATGAATCCTTTTTTTGGTGAGGGGAGGAGGGGACATGTGATGGTAAAGTGGGAGAAGGATAGACATACTGTACAGGTAGGGCCAGTTTCATAGTCAAATTTAGTACGCCTCAAGTGCAGCGCTACACTAAATACAAGATGACACCTACCTAAAATCGAATGGAATGGGCCAGTTTCCTATGCGAGAACGGCACATTCCATTCGAGTTAAGGTAGGTGTCGTCTTGTATTTAGTGTAGCGCCGCACTTGGGGCGTACTAAATTTGACTATGAAACTGTCCCTAAATGCCGATTCTTTAAGGGAAAATATTAGGTTATCGAAATGAATCTCAATAATCGATTCACCCACTTCGGTGACAGCGTGGTCTAACGCGCTATTCTGGCAGTCGACTATACTGCCGAAGATGGGGAAGATCAGGGTTCAATTCTGGTTGGGCTCACTGAGGGTGGTTTTCCCTAAATGGTTTTCCACTTTCCCTCCGTGAAAATGTGAGTGTACTTTCTCTAATTTAAACCTTCTTAATCCCTAACACATTAAAGTAATTATTATATAGGCATATCACCCGAACGGGTAGTAAGATGAGGTGCTAGAAAAATCAATTCAGTGGAGATATATTTTTCAAATCTCAAATAAACAAGCCAACAGTGGTGTGGCATGGAATGTCTCCAGGGTAGGGAGATCTAGTTTAAACTGTAACTTTGAATAGTTCTCATCACTTAGTAGGATATCCATATGGATGAAAATACACCCAAATGTGCGGTAAATAGAGCATAGCCTACGTATGGTTAGTCTAATGGAGACGGGGTGGGTGATAATATTATCACAGTTACAGGTTTAACATGCTCTGCTTACCCTGGCAACACTCCACAAGGACACGACAACAATTATTTTATTTTTGGAAATATTTTCATACGTTTAATCAATTAATTTGTATGTTATTAAACAAAAGTATAGTTTAAAGTAAAAACAAATTATGTATAGCTACTTTTATTCCTCTTTCTTGTATATATATATATATATATATATATAATGTTTATTTATGTGAGGTTGAATTAATTTCTTAGCAAAATTTTGTTAACATTCTAAAACTTAAGAAATACATTGATATTTTTTTAGAAAAATTACAAACCATAGCTGAAACTGAAATTAAGTAGTTAAACAGTTCATGAATAGTTTATAAACTATTAATTATCTTAACCGTGATCACGTGTACAAAGGTGTCAACCTAGTCCTAAATGATTTGTCGGTGATGTAGAGGTAAAGGCTCAAGATCTTTTCTCCTGTACTGATCTTTTCATACCACCTCCCTGATCCCTCCCAAATAACGAGACCATTATCAATATCAAGTCAAGCTTAAAAACAAATTAAGTACATCCACTAGTCTAAAATTAGAAACTTATTTTATGTTATATTAAAATATCCTGAACAAGTGAACACGTGGATAAATGTGTCAGTCTCGTATTGTCTGGTTTGCTGGTGACGACAACAAGTTGTAATGATCTTTATTCAATATTAAAATATTTTAAATGAGAGTGGGTAGTAATATGTATTTGTGTTAAGCTGTTAAGTTGCAAGGTATGGTGACATCCTTCTACGTCTCTGTTTAAAAAGACAACGCAGTTTTGTGGACAGAAACGCACCTGGATGACCACACCGTTTTTTCTTTTAGGAAGCTTCGAGAAGGAAATGTCGCTTGAAATACCCCTTTCAGGGTACGCATCTCTTCCCTTTCCTTCCTGACAAGGAGCCATGTAGGTATAGTCTATGACATCTTAATCTGTGTTCTAAATTTCACGTGTCGGTAATCATCATGCATATAACGTAACAGTCGGGCTTTTATTAAAATCTACAACGTGTGGAATATCAAGAAAAATACTGTTTATCTACTTAAAAAACAAAAAATCTATAAAACACCAGAACTTTTAATTTATAAAATAAGACATCATTCCTTTTTAATTATAATACGGAACAGCAAAATTGGATCCAATTCAATTGTTATATCAAATGTCACCCTAATGGTGGCGTACAAACATTAATATATCAGGCTAGCTCTTATAAACGTTACAAAGTTTAAGATCGAATCTCTTTCAGGTTTATTCGAGGTTGCTCTTTCCAACATGGATTCCCATCCCTTCACGAAAATCCCTCCCTCCCTCCCTTTTAGGTGTAATTATGGGAATAGCCCGAACGGGTAGTAGGAAGATAATTACGGGGTTAAAATGTAAATTTTTAAAGATGAATTTATATAGAGTATTTCAAAAGAAATTCGTGAAATTTAAAAAATAAGCTTGGTAAAGTAAATAAAAAGAGCACGTCTTGTTCACTGATAGGCTTAACAACACTCACTTATTTATCATGTGGTATATTAAAAGTCAAAACCTCACCAGTGAACAGTAATCCTGTAATTAAAGTGAGTAGCACTCACTAGCTTTTCCTCTCTAGACTTTTTTTTTTTACCAATTCTCTGAAAAAGAGAGAGGGAAGGGGAGTTTAAGCTTAGGCTTAAAAAAAAGTAAGACAGAGCTACACACGGGAAGATAAAAAATACATTGCTAAACAAGCAACAAAATATTTCTGTAATTTCTCACAATCCTTGGTTTAAAATGTTTTATTTGCGGAAAATAAATATTTAAAAAATGCTTACATTTGTAAAAAAAAAATGTATATAGCTTATTCAAAGGGATTAAATTTACATAATCCTATGAAGCTATATGCAAAATTGATCCATAGCTTAGATTCTCTGAATAAAATAGAGGTATATTAAAACAAAATAGTATACCGTAGCCCATGTATAATAAATAATTTTAAAAAAAGTCAAGAATCTTAGAAAGGCAACAGGATGAAGTGACTAAATAATTCCATTCTAAAAGACTTATTATAATGACCCCAATATTTGTTTTTCTTTAGCACCACGTCTTACTACCCGTTAGGTTTATACGCTTATATAATAATTACGCTAATGACTTAGGAGTTAGAAAGGTTATATTAATAGTAAGTGTACCCGTATTTGCGTGGACTTAAGAGTGTAAGACTATTTTGAAAGAAAAACACCCTCAGCTCACCCAATCAAGAATCGAACCTTGACCTCCCCGTCATTGAAAGTCTAGCCTACTGCAAGAGTAGCGTGTTAGACCACGCAGCCACCGAATTGGGTGTGACCATAAGCATTTTGTTTTTGAAAATAATAGGATAAAATCTTAAAATATAAATATTTACTAAAAAAATTTATT
This sequence comes from Timema poppense, assembly GCA_902141375.1. Taxonomy (NCBI): domain Eukaryota; kingdom Metazoa; phylum Arthropoda; class Insecta; order Phasmatodea; family Timematidae; genus Timema; species Timema poppense. Next base: position 4,924 of record CABFOV010006685.1, on the reverse strand, counting down.
ATTTGTGAAACGAAATCGTATACAATGTTGCAGAAACACTCCACCAAAGAGGATAAATGAAATAACAGTAATTGTTAGAGAAACATTGGGAAAAAAGGAATAACTCTGTCCACAAACCAGCATTCACATAATTTCATTTATTTACTTTTTTATTTATTTCAGGCATTTAACGTGCACTTTCTGAACCGACTAATTATATTAGCTCATGACCTATAAATTAACTTAAATCTAGTATGTACACAGCACCCAGCTCTCGGCAATTAATTAGTCACTCTAAAAGGCAACACCTTCATTTCACTAATGAAAACTGTATCGGCCATGCCAGGAATCAAACCCGGGGCCCTTAGTTAAGTATACAGACACTACTGATTGAGATAAGGTGTCGAATATAACAACAACTAATTTCAATTTCAAAGTGTTCCATGAAAACAAAATATGTTTACTTATAGCTCAGAAACAATTGGGTTTGTAAACATTTATTTCAGATAAAAGCTTTTTCAATCTCAATAGTACTGCATCTTTAAAATGATATGTTACTAATTAGTGTCTCAAAGAATTGCGTTGATATGTTTAAAATTGGACATTTCTGCTCATGTAAAGTACTAATAAATTTATTTTCATGGGAAAGCCAGAATAGCTAGTAAATTTGTTTTTAATGTTAAACGATGCCTAGATACCAAGTTTACTCAAAATCGCTAGAACGGATTTTGATAAAATCGATTTAATCTCTTTTTTGCACTTGAATAGGTTAATTTTAGGGTTAGATAATTAATCCTAAAAACGCCTCAGGGGAACCTTATTAAAACCCTAATCACCAAGTTTTAGCACAATTGGTAAAATGGTTTCAGCTCTCGTTGAAGATACAGACTGACACAGAATAGGGAAAATCACTTTTTCTGTTTCAGAGAGTCATGACACGTCAACATTTATTAAAATCACAAGTTAGGTATTTTTTATAAGATCACAATAATTCTATATCTGAGGGGTCGATAGAAATTAAAATCTGAACATTACCATCGTCGTGAATGATTCTATTATCTCTGGGTGTAATTATTTATAAAAGAAATAAAATGAGATAGTAGATGTGTAAATTCTGGGAGAGCAAACTAATCTACTGTGAATATATCAATTGTGTATATTTGAGGCCACCATTACTCTTGGGACTTCCTGATCACATTGAACTCTTATGCTCTTGACGTTCCGCCTTCTAAGAGCTCAAATTGAATTCTTAGAGCTTCTTTAGGACTGTTACTATTTTATAATTATAAATGAATCTCCTTCGTTAAATCATACGTATTTGTGTTGTTCCATTTATTTATTTTTACATTATGACGGACTAAAATGGGATTGTTTCCGTTGGACTTGTAAAAATATATTTAAAACTAATTCAGTGCAGCGTTTTATTAACTTTAATACTCTGCTTTAATAATCATTGACATTTTCCAACACCTTAGTTCAGTCGTAACCTGTCTATTGAGCCGAATTCAATTCCCAGCATGGCAAAAGAAGAAAAAAAATGGCTATAAGGTGTTTCCCCTTTTGTAGTAATGAATTAATGACCGGGGGCTGGGTGTTGTGTCTTTCCTAGATTTAAGTTATTTTATAAGTCGTGTGCTGATATAATCAGTTGGTTCAAAAAGTTCACGTTAAATACCTTGAATGAATTAAAAATTGTAGTAATATGTCTGCAGCGACTTTATAACGTAAAATAACCTGTGTACAATGTCGCACATATGTTTTTTTTTATCTAAACCACTTATTACTACCCATCCAGTCAGTACATACTTTCATACGGTAGCTTATTAACAATGTGATATGCTTGGTAGCGTGATTATTATATTACTAATATAAATTTAGTTAATTGCGTTTTATTTACGAAAAGCAGCTTATCTATAAATTAATATTATAGTAACTTATTTGTATGCCTTACTTACGAAAGTAGATTTATTTGCAATGCCTTACTTGTCTAGTTTGGGTATAGTGCCTTATTTGTGTATAGTAGTAAACTGACTAAAGTGTCTTACGTAAAATAGCTTGCTTATATAACACTACTCTCGTAGTAGGGGTTTGCGGAGCTTCAAAACTTCGAATTGTCTTCGAAATATATATCAGCTTCTACTTGGCTTCTAAAAAAAAAATCCTGCCTCAAAAATTATAAATATTTGCCAGTAATGGTCAACTATTTCCATTCTGAGCTGTTGTATACAGTGAAAAATAATATTCATAGGGAAAAACATCTGAAGTAATTTTACCCTTTGCAACCAGGTGTAGACATATGGCTACTTTTTTTAAATGTTTGATCTATTTTTTATTTTTTATCTTTAAAAAATACCAATTCAAGATTAAAACGATTTTCAAATTATATTAACAAAAAAAAATCTTTTTTTTTTATAAGCTATACACAGATTTTAAAGTCAATTTATTTAAAAAATCCTTACAATATCTTATACCTTAGTTAATTTGAGCTGGAAAGGGTTAATTGTAAGTTGTGATAATAACTTGATTTATCAAAATAAAATTAAATATTAAAAATTGTGCAATAAAACATTTTCCAAATAATTTTTGTGCGTAAAGCTATATAAATAGACAGAAAATAATATTTTTTCTAGAATAAAATAACTAACAAAAATATTTGGAATTGGATTAAGCTTCGAGAATATTTTATATACTCGATTCCAGTTCGGTTAGAATTGAAGAAGTAGACTTGGCACACCCCTAACTCGTTGATTAACCTTTTTTACAATACCGTTCTCGTGTGTATCTTATTTACATTACCCTACTCACGTATACTAACGGGTTCAACATTACCAAGCTCACATATAGACATTTGTATATAGAGCCTTGTAAATTTACATTAAACTTCTTCGGTGGCCGCATGGTCGACTAGACTGCCGATGACGGGGAGATTGAGGTTCGAATCTCAGTCAAGTAAAATGAGGGTGATTTTCCCAAAATTGTTTTCCATTCTCTCTGCACGTAAATTTGGTGCATTAACTGTAAAATTAACCTTCCTAATCTCTTAAACCATTAGCTTAATTAGTACATTATCGTATAAAGCCGAACAGGTAGTATATGTGGTTCTAAAAATATATATTAATCTCTTTACATTACCTTTCGTATGATATCGTGTTTAAATTATATTTTTAATGTATAATAAATTTTCTACATTACCTTACACACCTATTATAAAATTATAGACTCGAAATGACCATTTTATCTCTACTCATAAGTGAAAAAATATATTTCATACACAAATATATAAGATACGAACTAGAGATTATCGACAAGTATAGAAACGTCGAACTAAAAACGTTGAAAAAACATTTATCTTCCAAGCAATTAGAGTTTGGTGTGCTACACCATCAGGATTTAAGAATTTATTATTATTAGTAGTATTATTAATAGTATTATTACTATTAGTTGTAGTATTATTAGTATTATTATTATTATTATTATTAGCACCACTTCATACTACCCGTTCGGGCTATACGCACTTAAGCTAATGTGTAATGGTAGGGTGATTGTGAGATGAAATGGAGAACCTACAGTTTAACGTGGAATCCGAACCACGGTGGAGGCCTGGCACTCCACACATTCACAAGTTGTGATCAATACACGTCTTTTCAGAGGTGAAGGGAGGGTTTGGTAATCAGATAAATCTGTACCGGGACTTTAAGGATTTAAAATATGTCACTATTTTCATAAAAAGGTGGAAGAATCATTTGCGGGGCAGCAATTTTTTTTTTAATTGTGCATATAATAACTATACAAAACATTAACAAAAGTAGTAAGCTATCAGAAATAATATTCGACACCATTAAGTCTCAAAATTTGCAATACTCAACCTCTTATAATATCTATAATAATATTATCAAAAGTAACTCAAAACGTGTAAGACTGGTCGTGGGCTTAAATTTATTAGTAAAGAATAAATAAATATATTAGCTTTTCTAAATTATATTAAGAGGCTCGAAAGATATACCGAAACATGTACGTCTTATTGATCTAATTTATCAGTAATTAATAAGAGTACGTTGAAGGGGAAAAAAACTCCAATAAATTTAAGAGTGTATCTTGGATATTTTTTTTTTGTTTTTGCCTCAGAAAATAGAAAAAAATAGCCAATTGTCAAAAAAATCTTCAATTTACTGTAAGTCATCACGTCTCTGCCAGGATATACCTAGTTACTGTAAGCCATCACTCCTCTGCCAGGATATACCTAGTTACTGTAACCCATCACTCCTCTGCCAGGATATAACTAGTTATTGTAAGTCCATCACTCCTCACCCAGGATATATCTGGTGACTGTAAGCCATCACTCCTCACCCAGGATATATCTGGTGACTGTAAGCCATAACTCCTTTGTAACATGAGTTGCCCGCACCATCAAATCTAAAGATTTTTATACCTAGCAGACATAATTTAAGCCCAGCTTTGAAATAAGAGACGAACCACCTCGCTTCTTGGTGAAAGGAATAATGAGAGCGTACTATGAAGTAGTGATGGGAAGAATCGGATGAATAGAATCGATTCATTCGATTATTCTGAATAATCGATTAATTCGATTCTTTCTAAATCATTCTAATTAAAAAATAATTCGAATGTTTTTTCATTCGAATGAAAACAGTAGCTGACTTGACGCGAGCTGGCTGATTCATTCGCTTACCCCACCCTTGGCAGAAGTGCTGAGGAAAATCGACCTTATGATTATGAATGTTTCCAGGAAATCTCTATACAGGTCTTCATTTCTATAAGGTTCATTTTCAATAGTCCCCATTGCTACACAATAATCGACCTTACACATTCGAATAATTCTAAGGCTAATTTAATACAAAGTTTATGTGGTTGTACAGTTTACAATCGAATAACGGCCAAAAATAATTCGAATGAAAATTACAAAATGATTCGATTATTTTGCTACATT
>CABFOV010006684.1:6175-33029 GCA_902141375.1 Timema poppense | reverse complement strand
ATTTCAGAACCAAACAATCCCTATTTCAAAACCATAAGCAAAGGCATACTTGTTGTTTTAAATTAACTCGAAATGTCCAAAGTTCATTGAATACCAATAATATGAGCTTCAAAAAAATAACACTAATTTTTCTTATTTGTAAAACAAAAAGTTTTGTTTAAAATATTTATGTGTAAAATGTGTTTATTTATTTAGGTTTATTTAGATATCCTAAAATATGGTAGTTAAATCTTTCTAATTTATTCTTAAAAACCATACAATTAATTTTTAATAAAAACTCAAATAAAAATAATAGGGGTCTGTGAGCTAATGTTTATTGATTCGATTATATCAAGTGAGTTTTTCATGAAGCTCCCGAGTATCGAGCCTGGCCAAATTTGGGCTGATTAAATAGATAATTTTAAAACATAATTATTTAAATAATTAACATAAAGATGTTTAAATTATTTTTATTTAATTTAATTTAATTAATTAAGACTTTTATAAAGAAAAGTTTTAAAATATAAAATTGCTTGTTTATAATAGCTAAAAAAAAAGTAATGATAAATTATTAAATATAATGTGAAGGTAACTGAAAAATAATTATTATCCAAATTATTGTTCCTATGGGAAAAAACACTCATAAAGATAGGTTTGGAATCTGAAGATTTAGCAATTTTAAAATAAAAATGTCCTTATCTATCGGTAGTATAGCTGTTCACATGGTGCTAGCCTCTTACCAGAAGGAGAAATAAGAGCATTAATTATTTTTAAAAAGTAAATATTACACATTTGCATCAATGTGTATATGATATCTATCAACTTTCACTGAGTCATATATTTCTTTATCTTATTTTATTTAAGCCTGATACTCCCTGTCTTTGGGCAACCGAACCAGTTTACTCAGTTTCTGAACTTTACATTTCAGTGGTCATTTGCTGCACAATAAAGTATTTGCTGGGTTCTTCCTTTGCCCATCCCCCCTCCCTCCGAACTTCACACAAAACACATCCCAACAAGTAGAAAGATGAGTAAAACATTAGTCATTCATCACCACACACACAATGCAATACAAAGTGAGAATCTTTTTTGTGAATCTCGAAAGTGTGAGCCCATAAATATCTAAATCCCAAGCTCAATTAACTCTTTAAAGCATGTTACTAAGAGCTAAATATGATTGCTTGCAGAGCCCTATAAGACAAGGTTTTTCATAAAAAATGGTTTAACAGCATTTGAACAAATCAGAAGGATATTAATAAGAAAAATGTAAATAAAGATGTTTCTACTTTTATCATTTGTATACAAATTTTACTCACAAAAATGTTGTTGGCAAGTGCAAAGAAAGCTATTTTTTTTAGAAGGGGGGGAGCAGAGTCCGCTAGAAAATTTTACCACACCTTTAACCACTAAAGTTTTTTTTATAGAGACCCCTCTAGAATAGGGTTAATTATATTCCCAAGGGACCTGTAAACCCCTAGTCCCTTTCCACGTATTTCTATGAGCTTAGGGTTTAAATTAAATTATTTTAGTCTGGGATTTTGATCTCACAAAAATTATAATATAAGTTACAATACAACTGCATATATGAATACATACATACATACACACACACACACACACACACATACTTATGTACACATGTGTGCATGCACACAAAAACATAAAAAATTACGCCGTTCCCTTACAGCATGAGCAAATAACAGTCCATTTAGTTCAAATAACAACTCCATACATTCTCCATTCACAATAACACTATCCACTTTTCCCTATCCTTGCATACTTCCTAGGCTTCAAAAACATATCATAAACCGAGTTATACCTCCTTTTTTATTCTTAAAATTCTTACTGTTCTTCTTTTTTCACAAATTCATCTACAATATTTAAACATGTTTTACATAGTCTACCCCTTCCTTTAGATCCAAACATTCTTCAATTATATATTTGCTTTATCACTTGATCGATTCTCAACATAACTAAACCAACATAAGATGTCTTTTTCACATTAACCTATTGGAATCCCCTTCAATTCTCACTCCTTCAGCACCCATTCAATACTGACTCTTTACATTAAGGATAATTAATCATCTCTATTTCAATTAATGAATAAACAATAATGCATCTAAACATCAATGATTATGGTTGTAAATAAATTTCTCTAAAGCAATCTAGTGATGGAATTACGAAACTCTTTTTTAAATTAAAAATGAATGTTTACTCTTAACGTATATTATGAAAATTATTGCATAATAAGACATTAAAAAACAAAACAAGAATCATTTCAAAAATTAGAGTTGTGCATATAAATACCTCTGACATGGTGTATACTCAACTTGACCAATGAAATCCCCGACCTTTTCCCTGATTATCCCTGATCATTTCCTAAAATTCCCGACTAAGAAAGTATGTCACATCCTTTTAACTCGCCCCCTCCCCTCCTCCCTCGTTTTTATATTATTATTATTTTTATAATAATAATAAGTTTTAAAATTTGAATTAAAATTGTTTACTAGGAATTAAAAATATATTACACAGCTACAAGCAAAAAAATGACATAATTTACTGATTATTGTATTTCATATTTTGAGTAAAATATCCTTTTTCCGGATTTTTATTGTGATTTGCCAAATTCCCTACTTATTCCCGTTTTTTCCCTATCACTTCAAATTCCCGGTTAATTCCCGTTTTCCCTGATTTTCCCTGTCTGACTAGGGCTCTGAGAGTACTCTGATTTCGAACTTTGAGTCAAACTTGAAAGATTTGTAAGCTTGTTAATTTCAAGCTTCCCCTTGATGAACTTGAATCAATTTTTAAAACGCAATAGTAAGCATAGGCTATTTAACTAAGGTAATATCGGCATTTCCACTTATCAATCATTTGGTTGCTTAATAAATTGTTTGAATTAACATCAATTTTCACATTAATAACATACTAGATCTTTAAACTACTTTTGACTGGAAAATGTATTCAATATTAGCCTCCATTTTGAATTATCCTTGATTAAAGTTGTTTAGGTGTATTGTCATTACAAAGCAATAAAATAAAAATAGCTTAGTAGATTACTAAATATTTATTGAACGCTCTTTTTACTATTTTTACCTGGTGACTTATTTAAAATAATAATTTCTGTTTGATTAAAATTTTAATATTAGGAATGTATTATTATATTGAATATTTTCGGACTTAAGATATTTACAACTCGTATTAATTAACTACTAAACTAGTAGGTATTAGTCTTCTTAAACTTTTCGACTTGAATTTGACTCGAATGAAAAACATGTGTTCCCAAAACCCTACCCCTGACCTTTATCTTATGCACATAAATATATGTGGGAATAATTACTTTGACATTAAAACAAAAGAAAATCCCATGTTTTGTTAAAACACAGTTTATGAAAAGTTGGTATCCTTAGGTTTATTTTATAGATGTGAGGTCTAATTTAATTAAAATAAATGGTATTGTGAAGTTCAACCAAAAATAAAATTAAATATGGCGTATTTTGTGTACTATATTTAGGTTTAAATAAAAATTTAGGTCAATATGTTCTTTGTTTAAAAAATGTAATTAAGAAGTAGTAGTAATCTCTCATCAACTTTGACAGAAATGCCTGGTTAATATAACTCGATACTAGCACATAATCCAATAAATTACAAAAACTTGTTTATTGTTAAATTCTTCAGAATAAAGTGGTGGGGGCACTTATTAAATGAGGTTTTTACTTTGTGGACTCGTGTAGAAGAGCAACTGCAGCACGTGCCATTGGGTTTTCTCTTGATGCTTTAAGCCATCCTGTTGCAGTATACATTACAGGGTTTGTGCCTTGAAGGTGGTGAAGTACAAACTGATTTGTTCCAGGAGCTTTTCTCAACAACAGCTGATGATCTGAAATAATATCAAATATGGATTAAAATGAATGTAATTCATTATAAATGCAAAACTAGAAGAACCTTTAAATTCAATATAACTAAATACCTGCCTATTGGCTTGGGAGATTTATGAATTAAAATATTCAGCTAACACAAATGTTTATTGAATTCTTGAACTAAAAACAGTAGATCATCAAATACACTTATTATTAAAAATTGCTGTTCTAAAAAGAAATACAAGTTTGAAAGGTAGTATTTTTTAAAATTACCTCTGTCTCTATAGTGCATAAAAAGCCTCTCAATAAAGCCTTCATCACAGGCTCCTGGATATACAGCCTCTTCATCTAGCAGCCAGAGAAGCCCCCAACGGTCAACATCACGAAGATCAGGTTGTGAAGTGCGTATCATGACATTCTGAGAAGTTCTATCTAGTAGTGAAACTAAGGGGTTTGGGGAATAAATCTCATTTTCTGCTAGATCATCACACTTCAGCTCAATGTGTTCCTGAAAATTTAAAAAATAAAATTAGTTATGCTAACCTTTTATCATGATGAGAGATGAGAGAAAAATTAGCTTGAGCACGGTACTATTTCTAAATAGCTCAGTGTTAGAGCATTGGCGCACAATGCCAAATATCTTGGAATTAAATTTCATGTCCATGGTGAAAATTTTTCTACTATATTTAATATGGTTAGTGCGTGGCTATGTTCATAACAAAAGATAGTTTTTATTTATAGCATATATCACCAACCCTGTACAATTAAATATTGTATGAATTGAAGAATAAATGCTGATACTGAATCATTTGAAACTAATCGCTATGATAGTCCTAAGCAGCTGATATATTCACACATCCATCATCAATTGTATCTTAAAGCTGTGGGAATAATGAGCCTCAGCATGAGAAGATTCATGGATAGCTCAAGGAGCATTAAGTCAAGTGTCACAGGTTTGATTCTCATGTCCATATGAAATTCCACTACATATTGATTCTAAAATGTAAATTTTGTGATTAAAACTTGGAGTAATTAAAGTTAAATAATACAATGAAAATGTATATTATTTATGAATCACATATGTAAATAGCTAATCGACACCTTAGCTCAGTCAATAACGTGTTTGCCTACTGAGATTAAGGGTCCCGGGTTTAGTTCCCAGCATGGCTGACAAATGTATTATTGATGAAAAATGGGTTTACCCTTTCCCATTGATAAATTATCGGCCGGAGACTGGATGATGGTCCTGTCCGAGTCTTAAGTTAAATTATAAGGCATATGAAGCTACAACAAGCTTAGCCAGCTGGTAGTGGAAAATATATGGCTTGAATAAAAACAACCCCAGGAAAGAGTAATAGATGTAAAATATATGGAACTAGCTCAAATTGTTAGCAATGCCTACTGGTTACTGATAGCATTAACTTTTTATTCACAGATTAAGTATCTGTGCCTGTACACTAGGAAAGTTACCTGGGCATATCTATCTCTTGGTGCAACAATGTTTGTTTGATGAAAGAGCAATTGTAGTCTCTCTTGAAGGTAGTTGTGGCACAAGTCTTGGAATGTTGCCCCTCCCTGATGTCCACATGATGCTGGATTTTGGAACCCGGGGCAGTCCACAACCATCAATGATGACACTGTATGGACCACAGGTGAAATTGACCTGCACACACATAAATTTAACATATAATTTGAAATGTGCTTTTCCAAGCCTTATTTATCTATGTTTGATATTCTCTTCTAGTCTAAAACCAGTTTGTTCAGCTGCTAATCTTGATATTCTCTTCTAGTCTAAAACCAGTTTGTTCAGCTGCTAATCTTGATATTCTATTGGCACTTTGAACACTTATCTCATTGTCATGCTCTTTCTCCCTCTCCTTCTTGTATTCCACATACGATTTATTGTGTATATTAATTATTATTATTATTATTATTATTATTATTATTATTATTATTATTAGGGCTCTGCAAGTACTCAGATTTAAAGCTTCGAGCCGAATTCATCATAAAAGCATGTGATCAAGATTGAATGTTTTGTAGACGTCATTTTTGAGCTTCCTCTTGATATACAATCAAATCATTATTTTTAAATGCAATGGTAGCCATACGGTTATTATTTTAGATGATATTGGCAGTTTTACTTATAAATCATTTGGTAACTTAAAAAATTGTTAAAGTTAATATAATATATCACATTATAACATAAGAAAGCTCTTAAAACTACTTTCAACGAGTAGAGTAATTCAATATTTTTGTCAATTTGGAGTAATCATAGATCGAAGTTACATAGCCATGACAAGGCAATGAAAATAAAAATAACTAAAGCGATCACTAAATACTTGAATAATCATTATTTTTACTATTTTTACATTACCCCGTTCTTGGATTAAAATTTCAGTTGAATTAAATATTTAACATTAAGAATATGTATTGATTGCTTTTGAACTTGTGATTTTTAAAATTTGAATTAATATGTTAAACCACAAAATTATAATTAGTTAATATTAGGGGTGTACAAAGCTTTGAAAAAATCGAAGCAAAAGCGAATCTTAGTGTACTTCATATTCGATTCAAACCCATGTTTGGCTTTGGCAACTATTTGAAGCTTCATCTATTATCCAATGCCTAGTGATTATATTACACTTATATTTTACATCAAATAAAAATAAACTGAAATTACCTCAATAAAAAAATATATATATTAATGTTTTGATCTTTAAAACAAGTTTGCTTTATTTTCTTGGTGGAAATTGGAAAAGTTCCTTAACACTTTGAAATTCAAAACGCCCATAACATTAAACATCGAACCCCCTTGATCACAAACATTGATTGGTACCAACTGAAGATGGATTTATTCCTAATGAAAGCTTATATTAAAATAAATAATTAAAGTTTTCTATTTTCAGTGTGTTTAGTTAAACTTTTGAAGTTTGTCTTAAATTTTTCTTTTTTCTAAAATTCACACATGCAGCCATTTCATTTGTTTACTACAGGATTCAGTATGTTGAATTCAAATTCCTGTTAATGTGTAGGATAGTGGTAGACTTGAGAGATAGTTGAGCACATGTAAGAGGAACATGACATTCCTTAAATTATTTACAAAAAAGTATGCAAATAGTGAGTACTTATGAACGAAAACTGCTGTTAATTTAGATAAAATATGGGATATTTTACTAAATATTAAATTAAATCGAATTAGATCTACAAAAAATGGATTATTTTATACAGATCACATGAATAGTTAATTTATGTGTGGAATTATTATCATTAAAATCAAAAGTTTCCTTGTTTAATTTTAAAATAGAAGAACTAAAATTTTTTAACACTGGACTTCTCAAACTTATAAACAGACCTTAAGAAATAACTTAAACTTGTATTTTTCTAAAATGTTGTTCTTGTTCTCAAACATCCATTAATTACTTGTGTTTTGTTAATTTGTAAATTATGTGTGAAAGGTTAGAAAACACTGTGCAGGGAAAATTTAATGATATTAGAGAAAATGCATTTTTTTTAACTTCTCACTCAGGCCATACAAATAAAGTTTTTTTAATACAAAGGTAAAGTGAATATATAATTTTATGTTGGCATTAATCTACAAATATAAGTGTTAAGAAAGAATAAATGTAATATTTAGTTTGATGTTAGATAAATATACTCAATGTCAAAATAATATTTTTACTCAGAATTAAATTTAAAAATATTCGAACTTCAATTCGGCTTCAAAAATATTTCCCATTTTTGACTTTACTTCGTTTCGAACCAAAAATTGGACTTCGCACAACCCTAGTTAATATTTGGTTATATAATTAAGTTGGTTAACCTGTCTAAATTCAGTTTTGATCAAGATTGCAATAAATGTTTTACCAAACTTACCACAACTAAATAAAAAAGCATATACTAATCCAAATTGTCAACTTGAAATGTTATTTTAAACATTTTATTTTTCATTTTAAAGTATGAACATCAACTTTTGTGAATTATAAATTGAAATTAAAATAAATTTCTTAATAAGATAATTTCTAGTCAAATATAAGGTGCATGCGCAACTTGGAATAGAAGAATGGAATTGGAACCGAAGAAGTGATCATACGAGATCTTTTCATTAAATATTACTAAATGAGAAATTAAATATTTCAAATTTCTAACAGTTTATGATTCTTACATTTTCTGGGTAGTTAAAGCTACTGAGGTTTAATATGGTGAAACATTAAATGATTTAAAAGTAAATTTCCTGAACATTTTTAAAAATTGTAAGTATAATTTTAAAGTATTTAAAGAGTGGTGAAACCATTTTTATTATTTTTGCAATTATATTTTTATTTGAGTTTTGTAATTATTTTCAAATCACATTTTTAAAAGTGTTATCCATAATTTAGAAAACAATATTTACATTTTAAATAATTTTATTTCAAAAGTAATTACTATTTTTAAATATGAAAGTCATTTTTATTTTAAGAGCATGGATTGTTTTATTATTATTATAAAATCTCCAATTGTAAAGATGTGATTTGCATTTTATATGTGTTTTGACTTAGGGCATTTTAGGTATATACTATTTACTAATAAAAATATTAATTTTAACATCTTAAAATTATGAATATACACAAACTCGACACAAATTTGGTAACTTTTTGAAGCACTTGTTTAAAGCATTACACAAATGAAAAAGCCCAGGCTCAAAGACATCTAATTTTTATTACTATTACAATTTTATTATTTAATATACAATAAATAATTTTATAACAGACATTTAACAACTATTAAATAAGAGTTGAATAATATGAATAATTTTATAACAGACATTTAACAACTATTAAATAAGAGTTGAATAATATGAATATGTTTATTAGTTGAAAGGAAAAGAATAGGTGTCGAGTTTGGGAGTTTATCCGGATTTACTGATAATATTGATGAGCCAGCTTCTAAACTCTTTGATTTTAGTAGTTACAATATAACATCTAATCAAGACAAAAAAGGACAACATCAAATAAGGGCTAATAAGATATTATATGTAAAGAAACAAACTAACATTGAAATTATTGAAATTATTATTAAGTATAGGAGTAAACTTTAGGAGTAAGCAAAGTACTTGTTGGATGTATCTTTCACATTAGAAATCAAAAAGAAAGCTATTGAAAATGTTTAATAATGTACACTCTGATAAGAGAGGGCCATACATTATACGGTTATGGTACCCCTTCAGGGTAAAGAGAAGGTACATCCAAAGCAAAAGAATTAGTAAAATCTCAAGATTATCTCACATATTTAGAAGAGAGTTTATTTGTTTGAACTTTGGGCTACCTCAGCCTTGATACATGTAAAACTTAAGACATGATACAAATGGATTCTAAAGCACTCAGTTGAATATGGAATGTATAAAATCTAATACTTATATTGAAATGTATCTTTGAAAAGCAGATAAAACACTAAATCTAATATATGACAATTTCAAAAGGGACAAGATAAATGAACAGATGATTATTTTTTATTTGTATACTTTAAATACAATTGTAAACATTTTACTCAGAGTGAGTGGTCACAAATTTATGGGTTTTATGACACAAGAGAATTTTTTATGACCATGGGGCCTAAATATATTGCAGCATTAGGTTCCAGAGAAGTTATATATTTTAAAAATAATACAGTGGCTTTGAATCCTAATTATTAGATTGCATGGTCTGACTAGTAGAGATGTATTGTAAAGTATAGTACTGATGGTCTATGTTTGTAAATTGTTTAAAACAAAAAATATTTCCTTTACCCAGAGATAAATCCATAGTTTGCAAGAGATATTTTGGCATCAGCTTATAAAGAAGACGAAAGGAGTATTGACTGCAATGTATACAATTGAGGGTTGGTATAGGCTTTTAGAAGAATTAAAGAAGAAAATTCCTTCTAAAGATACACGAATCACACAAGTGAGTTATATTTATATTGGAAATATTAAGAAACACAAAATTTTAAGAAAATAAATCATTAAGAAAATACTTGCTATATTAAACTTCACCAAAGTAAAATTTAATCAGAACAAATATAATATTGTAATATTGATTGAAATGAAGAGAGTTTTTATTTTAGTTTTGTATTATAGCAAAATAGAATAAAATTATTTTTATCTAGTTTATGAAATAAAATATATAACTAAATCAAATAATTTCAAAAATTGATATCTTTGTGGGCAAAATAAAAAGTTTTTCAATATAATAGTGTTTCAACTAAATAATGTACTAATTTAAATTATTTCTTTAATTGACTCAACATAAAATGTAAAAGAACTATTAGGTTACTTCCCAACTATTCATAAATGAAAGTTCTAGTTTTTTCATTTTGGAGGCACATAAAATGTCAATATCTATCAGAGCCTGGAGGTCAAAATTGTTCACAAATACAATTATTTATAAATATGAGAGTCAATTAAAATAAAATAGGATGGCTTTTCAACTATTTGACCTCAGACTACACTACTGTTTAGAATATGTCTGATAAAACTGAAGGGGAAAGTTCAGGAGTAGGGTTTATTTGCTATACATTTATGATACTTGGTAGGTGAATGGAGAATGGCACCCTATTCAAAATTCTGGTGAGTTTAGGATTTTGAACGTTTACAATATTGTTTTATTGTTTTTTGTGAATATTTACTAGAATGTGTATGTAGGACTAGGGAATGTTTGTTAAATGTGTTATTTTAAGGGTAAAGTTTAAAATTAGTTTGCTAAAACTAAGCTTAGCCCCTCATAAAAATATAACTTGCATTTTTAACTTTGAGAGCATTTATTTTTCAAGGGGGTACAACTTTTGTACAAAAGTTAATATTTATTAATTGGGTCCGACTATGTATCAATGAATGTATGATAATTTTATTCTGACAGTTGGATAATGGGGGAGTATAAAGTATTATACTAATGTCCACAACCATAGTCTTTTTTTTTCATATGTGTAACTCACGATGGCTTTGGGATAGTGCCATAATTTTATGAGAACAATCATTCTAGAAGTTACAAATTTGATAATTATTTAAACTTTGAAAGTATGTATTTGATTGAAAAATAGTATAGTGTTTCCAAATATAGTGTATACTACAAGTAGTAACATATTACACTCTGTCCAAAATGAGGTTGAACAATTTAGTTTTTATCATATTCTGAAAAATGACACCTGACCACGGGAATAGAACCCGGCATCTTCGGCTTAGTACGCCAATGCTCTTACCACTGAGCTATCCAGGATTCGTCCCGTGCCCATGGTCATTCTTCACTCATATTTTTAAGGCAGAGTCTTTGATGGACGTGCGGAAGTCGTAAGCTTATAAACATGTCTGCCTTAAAAATATGAGTGAAGAATGACCATGGGCACGGGACGAATCCTGGATAGCTCAGTGGTAAGAGCATTGGCGTACTAAGCCGAAGGTCCCGGGTTCGATTTCCGTGTCCAGGTGTCATTTTTCAATTTTTAGAATATGATATCTAAGTGGTGCTATCCTCACTAAAATGCATAGATGATAGCTTCGGCTATCTGATTCATTAATTTAGTTTTTGTTAACAATTTTTATAACACATCACAAGCAAGATTTAATTCTTATATACAATTTAGAGTCAGAAAGTTCATAAAATAATATTAGTCTATGTTAAAAGCTAAGAAAACTAGATGAATAAATGTGTATAGCTATAGATATAAAATTTTGGTGTGCACAACATCTTATTACCACCTGAATTTAGCTAAGATATGAAGGTAAATAAATTTATTATCTTTTGCAAAATTAAATGGTTAATATTAGCATAGTAGGTTTTAAAGACATATTTCTTCATGCAAACTTAGATTAGACATTGTAAGGAGTTATTAGATATCAAGGCCACTTCAATTTGTTTGTGTCACCTGTTAATGAGAGCAGCAATAGCATTGAACACCTCCCCATAGAGTCCCACCACCATTCCTTCCAGCATCTCAAGCGGCGTTAAGTCCCTGTCAAGAAGCCGGTCTGTGGGTGAAGAAGTAGGGAATGAAGTACGCGGAGTTGAATTATCCTCACCAAACAGGCAATGACTTAGTTCTTCAGAGGTTGTTCCAAGTAAAGATGCTGCCCGCTGAGCAGATTGAGGGTTGGAAAACTGCCATCGACCAGTGTTGGTGTTGTCAGCTAAAAATAAATTAACAATTCACGTATATGATTTAAATAACTATTTTGAAGAGCAGATTGCTTAAAGAATTTAGATGATGAGTTTGGAAAATAAAGCCAATCTAAAGAATTTATATTTAATTTAAATAAAAGCAAACGTTCTTAGTTTATAAAAAAAAGTATATATATGTCTGCGCCTTACTACCTCTTCAGATTATATGCATATGTATTAATATGTGTGAAGGGAGAGTAGAAAACCATTTTTAAGAAATCACCCTCAGTACACTTTCATATCAAAAATAAAGTCTTGATTTTAATACAGCCTGCTTCGGTGGTCAAATGGTAAATGATGTCACTTTCGAAAAAGACTTGATTGCCTTAAAACAGGTCGAGGTTCGAATTCTGGTTGAGTGTACTGAGGGGAATTTTTCCTAAATGGTTTTTCACTCTGTAATGATACTGTTTTGGGCCCCTATTATTTATTTGAAAAGTCATGGATGAAGTATATTTTTCTTTAAGGAAATGTATGTAAATTTTCGTTTTAATACTTCCTCCATGGATGACCAGGCAAATTTGAACGATTTTATTTTCAATTCTAAATTCTAGTTATATTTTTATATTAATATCATTTTAATCAATTATTATTTATTTTAACGTGTTTTAAAATTATAAAGTGTTTTCAAAAAGTAAAGTTAAAGATTACGTCGACCACAATATATGCAGAGAAAATTTCAGTTTCATTCACTACTCAAAAACCATGCCAGTATGGCCAGGTTTTACTTGCAAAAGCAGAGGGTGGGGGCAACCGTATATAAAGGCTGGAAAATAAATTTCCTAAGACAAGTACGCATCCTTTAGTCACACAAGCAAGCTCTATGATTCTCGGTAGTTTGACAAAAGTGATGGACGTAGCTAAAAAAATTAATTTTACATGAAAACTAAAAAAAATGTAAAATCAATTTTATAAGAAAATTTTATGTTAACTCTGAAAAGACCAATTTTAAATGAAAAGTCAACAAATATAAACTCTGTATATGACCAATTTTAAATGAAAACACAAGAAATGTTAACACTGTAAATTACCAATTTTAAATGAAGGCTCAACAAATGTGAACTCTGCAAAAGAACAATTGAATATATTATCCTTAATAGCACAGTTGAAAACTTTATACCTGGATCGTGAAACTTTAAAGCTCTGCACAATTTTGCAAAACCTAATCTAGCCTGGATGAATGCAAGTTATTTAGCCAGACCAGTTTTTTTTTTATCTCAGCTATGCCAGAAGGCTAGGCATCTCAGTGATGAAGAAATACATAATCTATTGAGTGCTAAGGAAAGAGCATATATTTGTACACTTGAAAATTTGTGCTGCTATTGGATAGCATTGGGTAGCATTACCCACTACTTTCTTCATACCATGGCAGTGTCACATAGCTTATGAATGCAACCTAGAGCTAAGTTCATGAAAAATAATGATGCAAATTGTCCTCCTGAACGGAGATCTACTGAAGAATGTGACATATACAGGTTGTGGCAAAAATAGACTGACACTTGATGTTTCTGTTTTCAGATAAGTGGTAGTAATGGCGCGTAGTTTTAATATGGAGGAGAGGAAATGGATACTCAAAGAGTATTGGAAGAGCAGAAACGTGGCGGCAGTGCAATCACTTTGACAAGAAACATTCAACGAAAATCCTCCTACAAGTTGTCAGGCCATGTAAATGATACATGATAAGTTTGATGCCATGGGGTTCGTTCACTGGTCAGTGGGCACATCGGAAAACGAGATGTTGGTTGCACATGTCATTTGTAGCAAGCCAGAAGAAATCAACCAGTAGAGCATACATAAAGTTAGGGATTTCAGACGGGTCTTTGCGTCACATTTTGAAGACACTGCATATGAAACCTTATCAGCCACAACTAGTCCATGCCCTGCAGTTTTGTGAAGTACTGCAACACAGTGGCATGCTCTGCAAGATTATTTGTTCTGACGAGGCGTGCTTCAAATTGTCAGGACATGTCAACCGACACAAATGTGTCTTGGAGTGACACAAAGCCACACTTGCTCATGGAGACTGCATTGAAACAGCCTAGTGTCACTGTCCGGGGAAGCTCATCAAGTGTTAGTGTCATCGGTCCAGTGGAGGATGGCACACCGCCTCATTTTGTAGGGTTGCGCCAGTACATTACAAAAGCTTTTTACGAGATTGATGTGAATATGGAAGTGTGTAAGACTGTGTCTGAGTGTTGCAGACTATTTACAGTACTGTATTAATGTTGAAGGAAGACATTTTGAACATGTTAAACAGTGAATATCTGTACAGTACAAATGTACTGGTGTGATGTGGTGTAATGTAACAAAAAAAGCCAATGATGTTGGCTATGTAATGTTTAAGACTGTAGATACAGCAGTAGCAAGTGTTAAGTGTACTTTTACCAGTGTTCATAGTACAGAATAAAATATGTATGTATAGTTTTGCAACATCCTGTAAAACATAAAACAATAATAGATACAATAAGTTAGGTGTTTATTATGTTGACAGAGGAGTATTAAGTGTCAATAATGATACTAAGTGACCCTGAACTAAATATTGCAATTCTTTTGCGTGCCTAAAGAATTAAATAATCTGACATTGGTTTAGTTATTATTTAGCTATATATATAAATGTAAGATACCAATAGTAGTTTTTGTGTAAATGGTTTAGTTAAGTTTCAAGAAATTTTGTTAGTCTATGAGATATTTCATTGTTGTGATCATAGATAAATTTTTTCGGGTTAGCTATGAGTAAAATATTTAATTTTTGTTATATTAGTTTTATATAATGGAGAGCACCTTCATGAAATTAGACAATATTATAATGTAGCCAAGTCCACCATATTTTTGTGTCACATTGAAGAGGTTAATTGACATATAACCTGAATGGATAGTAAGGTGAGATGCTAAAAAAGAAAAAAAAAAGGTAATCTGTGTATTTTTACTTGGCAAATTGCAGAAAATTATCCCATTGGAAAAAAAAATCTATAAAATTGTAAACTATTTACATATATTTACGATAATTAAATTAATATGATTAATATGAAGCTAAGACAGGCCTAGTAAGCTGGTAGTAGAGAACAAATGGCTTGAATAAAAAAAATGGACCCAGGCCACTAGTTGGAAACAGTAATGGATGTAAAAAAGATAAATATGATTAATAGTGATTGGTGCGTATAACCCGAACGGGTAGTAAGACGCGGTGCTAATAATAATAATACATAATAATAGTGATTGCATCCCTCAGAGAAAAAGTGCATATATGCTTGAAAATAGGGTGAATACATAAAATATATACATTCATGTTTCATAATTGATTAGAAGTAATATAATAGTTTAGAAAAATGATTTTAAAATCAGTATACAAATGAAATAAATAAAATAATTAGTCTTGAATTTTTTCTAACCTTTGACAGATCCTGCAATACCCAGATGGTATATAGCCGCTAGAACAGACCAGATTGCCTTGACCTCAGTGTTTGAAACTCCTAACACGCTGAGAGCAGAGCACACACGAGCAAAGTCTAGTATTGCCTTCTGCTTGTCTTCATGCTAAGCAAAATGCAAAAAAAAAAAAATTATTAATATGAAAATATTTGTTTAGACTTTAGAGGAAGTTAATATATATAAATGGAACAGTTATAAGCTCCATCAAATCATTTGTTGATGAGCAAACAAAAAATGCATAAATATTACTAAAGACAAACATGTTCAAAATAATCACATTAAAAATAGGTTTTGAAATTTAAAAAATACAATGAATATAGAACAATGTTT
The DNA here is from genome assembly GCA_902141375.1 of Timema poppense. Classification (NCBI taxonomy): domain Eukaryota; kingdom Metazoa; phylum Arthropoda; class Insecta; order Phasmatodea; family Timematidae; genus Timema; species Timema poppense. Next base: position 17,266 of record CABFOV010006684.1, on the reverse strand, counting down.
TTTAAATGTATGTGTCTATGCACTCTACACAAAAATGATGCTGATTGTTGGTGTAGTTTTAGTGGTGAAATTAGCTTGTTAAGAAAAGAGTGGTCATTTTACAAATACACTATTTCAGAGGATGAGTGGAGCTTTACTGACGAGTTAGGGCTAGACAGTAAAACTAACTAGATAGTAAAACCCCAAACAAATACTCAAACAATCAGCGTTGTTCTTGTATATCCCCTTGTATGTGCCTGTAAGTGAGGCTTAGTAAAAGAATAAGTTCATCATCATCAACAACCGTTTCCAATCTGTGGCCAGGTCAGTTTAGTAAAATGTTTTTATATTTCTATAGCCTTCCACAATTCTTCCTCCTTTAATCACTTCCAATCCTCTCCTGTCACTTGCACACTTTCTGTTATATGCTCCTACTATGTCATTATTGGTCTCCTTTGCCATATTTTCCTTCAACCTTAAGTTAAATCATTCTCTTTGGTATTCTCTACTTTTACATCTTTATCAGGGCCGGTCCTAGGTAATTTGAGACCCAAGGATTTTTTTTTTAACAAGATTTGAGCAGTCCAATCAAATAACAAATTAGATATTATGAATCAGACTAAACAAAAAGTGTATTAGAGTAGCAATATCTAATTTGATCTTGATAACAAAACTAACATGTGAGCTTGAAATAATTATTTAAAAATACACTATTGATTGATATATTATTTTGGAATTTAATAAATTAAATTAAATTTCCTAACTTAAAATTGAGTACAAATATTAGAGGTGTACTGATTCAGTAAGACCGATTATCGATAATGATTACCGATTGTTTAAAATAATTGTTCATGCCATGATTATTTACACCTATTAATCCCGATTATCGATTATTTATTAATAACTATTGGGAAATATGCTTTGGAGAATGATAATAGTTAATGTAACTAATACAAAAGGATTGTATGCAAGCAAAAGTATTGTATGCATACAAAAAAAGTATTTTACACATAACCGGCAAAAGTTGGAACTAGATTGTTAGTTTTATCAATGGTATGAACTTATATTTTTTTAATCTTGTTATGTAATCTTTGCATAGCCCACAACCCTGATGCAGTGTTAATTTAAGTGGGTTTTTNGCCGATTATGATAAATTGCCAATGCACTAATAATCACCCAATAACAATTCATCGGTATCCGCATCGGTACATCCCAAATAAATATTGAAATTTAAACTTAAATTGATGAATAAAGATACAATTTTAAATCATTTTATAGATATTTTGGAAAACCACAATTAAAGAGAAATTTAAAACTACAAGTGATTTGAACGTATGGTTGTTTAAATATTTTGATCTAGAGCTTAGCTTGTATTTCAAAAGGGTAGATCGCCCTCTTAAGACAGCATTAACATAGTGTAGGCTTGGATAAAGAGTGTAATTAGAGGATAATATTTCATTTTCAATATAACCAACACTATATTGTTCAAAACAAAAATACCTGCTTTTATGTAGCATCATGAACTGACAGTCACTGGTAAGAATCAAATAAAACATTCTACAAAGCTGAGTTGTTCTATCCTTGCATGCATCCGATATTTAGTCCTTTATATCCTCTATACAGGGGTGGCCTGAGGTAAATTTTTTGCCCGGCTGGGATTACTTTTTGGCGTCCCCTATGTAACCGGTGGATAATATAGTCCATTCGCCATAGGAGTGGTTATAGCTGACAGCTACTAAAATCTCCCATATCTACTCTCATGTATCCTTTAAACAAACCAAATGATCTGCCAAAACAGATATTGATTTGTTGTCACTTACAATTACGACTGGGTTATGTTAGGTTTGGAGTTGTTAGTTTTGAGGATTATTTTCATATCACGCCCAGGTTCCGTTAGGCTAGATTTAGCTCTTTTGGCGAACCCTTGAGTCGGCGCCCCGGGCAGCCGCCCATTTCGCACGGCCCTTAGGCTGCCCCTACTTCTATAGGTATACTGATTTGGGTACCAATGGATTGTAACAAAGTGATTATTTGTGTATCAGCAATGAATCACAGTCGATGATTATTATGCTGATTAATCTGTGGTTTTTCTAAATATTTAAAATTTGTATCACAATTAACGCAAATATAGGTAAACAAAAGTAATATGCAAACCTGATTTTAATAGACAGTCATGTTTACAACATTACACTCAACAATAACTAAGAGAAAGACAGCCGAGCGACATGGCCTCAGGAGGGGAGAGGAACGACGTGGCCTCAAAAGAGGAAAGACTAGTAATGTGGCCTCAGGAGGAGAGGAGGGACAAAGAACGTGGCCTCAAGAGAGAAAAGACAAGCAATGGGGAAGTCATTAGAAGAGGATAAACGAGCGATATGGCCTCAGGATGGGAGGTGAGACAAAGAACATGGCCTCAGGAAGGGAGGAGAGACAAAGAACATGGCTTCAGGAAGGAAGGAGAGACAAAGAACATGGCCTCCGGAGGGTAGGAGAGACGAATAACATGGCCTCAGGAGGAGAGGAGGGACGAGCGGCGGGGCCTCAGGAAGGGAGGGATGATTAGCGATGAGGCATCAGGAAGAAACAAGAGACAAGCGACGAGGATTCAGGAGGGGCGGAGAGACCAGCGACGTGGTTTCGGGAGGGGAGGAGAGAACAACAACGCGCCTCAGGAAAGGAGGGAAGACCAGCGACGTGGCCTCAGGATGAAAGGAGGGTCAAGCGGCGGGGCCTCGGGAAGGGAGGGAAGACCAGTGACGTGGCCTCAGTAAGGTAGGAAAGACGAGCGCAGAGGATTAAGGAGGGGTGGGGAGACGAGTGGCTGGGCATCAAAAAGGGAGGGGTGATGAGTGACATAGCCTGTAGAGAGGAGGAGAAAAAAAATTACAGACACTAATCAAATAGCTGGTGCTGTATTAATTTAAGTTTACTGCTCTCATATTTTTTCTATCTTTTTATTTATTTATCTATCAAAACAATTTTAAAAAAAAGTTAGCTCTGGGGCCCTTAATCCTTGGGGGCCCCCTGCAGATGCATCACTCGCAAATGCAAAGAACCGGCCCTGATTTTCATTAAATTATCATACAATCTCATCATTGCTTCCTCTACAATATCATGTACTCCCTTTAACCACATTTCTAATCCATTAGACAATAATTTAATTTATTAATTATATAAAGTACACATAACATTAAACCACAAACATTATAAATATTTCAAATATAAATTATTAGAAACTTTAAACCATACAACATATACATATATTAAATGGCTGTCTTAAATCTAGAATACATTATATACTTTAAATTTTAGTCAGTATTTCATAATTTAAAGTTTTTAAAGCAAAATAAAAATAATGGGACACTAAAAATTAAAATAATTTTTCATTTGGTCAAATATGAAAATATTGTAAGTAGTAATATTATAGTTGGTATTGTATGTTTTGAATTTCTCAAACTTTACCTGTATAAACAAACAAAAAAAAAGACATGTGCTTATGGATGGCAATATTTTGATCATTAAAGACAATAAAACTAATAATTTACCTTTCATTAAGCCTGCTGCAGGCAGGTAAGAGAGTACAAGGCTGGACAGGAAGACAAAAGCTCACATACTTTGTTTTTAAATGTACCTCTCTGTCCACCAATGTAGGGCAACAAATAAATACACCAATTGTACTTGATCTCTAGTAGCGAGTTTTTCTTAATCCCACTAGATGATGACAATATATAGCCAGTTTTAAAGATATTTTAGGACTATGATAGAAACCAAAGGCAAAAGTTTCTAAAATTGTATGTAAAAAAAGTGAAGTGCACTTTGAATTGTAAATTTAAATTCCTAAAAAAGCTAAAAGTCTCATAAATTAAGGATGTTGAATTAAAAAATGAAAGATGACTCAAACATATTTATCCGAAATGGTTCAATAGCTTATTCTAATCTAATATAATATATTGTTTTTACATGTTTGATAATATATAAAGATCGCCAAAGTTGTATTACACTTGGTGAATGATTTGGCTCTTGAGTAAGAGAAAGAAATAATATTAGATTGTATTTTTATTGTTATAAATTTGTTAAACTTTGGGGGTCCAAAGGTAAAAATATAAAGACTTAAATGTCTTGGTAGGGTTGTTTGTAAATGGGTTAAGTTAAAATACAGCAACTAGTTACTTAATAATTAGTAACTAGAAATACATGTATGTAACTCTATTTGATATTTTCCCAGTGATAAGAAAAGAGAAATGGTTTTTCTAGAAAGCCTATATCATATTGATATTATCTTACTTTATGTAATGGTGTTGTGAATAGATTTGGTTCATTAGACAAATGTTCAAGGTAAAGTTCTTTCCTGAGAGCTCCTTCAACTCCTGCAAGAAGCCAATAAAATATGTGGAACGTTGGTTCCCCATCAGGACGATGAACAACTCTGCTCCGCTCCATGAGTAGCAGCTGAAAAGCACCATATGAGAAAATATGAGTTAAAAAGAATTTTAACTAATTTAAATATTTGTATATTAATTTATTTATAAATTAATTCTCATTCATGGATATGTTCTATTTTTTATAGGTTCGGCATAGTTAAAGTGCAGGGAAAAGGGAATTGCATATACAGTATAATATACATCTTTTAAAGAAATGAACGTTTGAAAAAAATAGTTAACTACTTATTTGGCATCTGAGTACATTGCACTAACTAAAAAATTTGCCACTGACTAAAAGTGTATTCAATTAAGAGAAAAACCAAACTAAAAACCATAACTGATTATTTTTTTGTAGAGGCATTCTTATTAAATTCCCAAAACAGTGACTTAAGTAACTATTTTTGTGGAAATTACTTTTCAAAACAAAATGGACAAAACATTGAGGAAGTGTCTCTTAGTTTTATTATTGTTATTTTTTTTGTATGTATTTAAATGTATTATACTATAAAAACCATAAAGCATAAGTGTTTGTTTATTTTATATGCTAATAGTAAATATTAATAAATAGTATTTAAGAAACACTGCTAGTTAAAAAATTAAATTGGATAAAATGACAAAAACAATTCTAACAGTCCATATATTCATGTAATACTAAGATTTAACAGAAGAGTTGGAAAAGAAATTGCAGGCCTTTGCAGGCCTTAGATATATAACACTTACTTGTATTGAAGCTGAAGCAATTTGGCCGGCCTGATCATAATTCAAGCTGAATATCTGTGTGAAACGGGTTGCATTGCTATTCATTATTGTTCGAGCATTACCAAATGCTTCCAACACAATGCTGATAGAATTTAATTTTTCTATAGTAAGTACCTATAAAAGATAATTTATGTGTATATAAGGTAAGTATTATTACAAAGTTAAATATGTTTAAAATTGAACTTCAACCTCAGTTTATATATATAAAGTTAGAAATAAATGTATTTTATTAGCACTATGTCTTAGTACCTGTTTGGGTTTTACATCTATGTACTGATTGCACTAATAGGGTAGGTATTAGGAAGGTTAAATTTTAGAAGAAGTGTACCCACATTTGTGTGGAGGAAAGAGGGAAAAGCAATTTAGGAAAACCCTCTCTCAGTACACCGAACCTGGGTTCAACCCCAATTCCCTCATCTTTAACAATCTAGTATATTGCGAGAGTAGTGCCTTTGACCACGCAACCACCAAAGCAGGTTAAAAATAGATGTAAATTTATGTTGTGTACGCCTTTAAAAAAAATTCTTGTTTTTAAAAGTAACAAGAACACAATTATTTGCTTATGGAATTTTATTTTATTTTTATTTATTTGAGGTATTTAAAGTGTATTTTCTGAATCAACGGATTATATCAGCACAGGAGAATTTCTATGTGAGAGCGTTAAAGGGTATAAAAGTTATTTTCACATACTTCTCAGTTTTTTTTTTTTACATGCAACAAATGACATGTGATCAACGGATTTACTTCCCCTCTGAAGGAAGTTGTGCTATGGATGTTTATCGCTCAAGAAAATTCTGTCAACCTAGGCTGGGTTTGAACCCATGAAGATTGGTTTCTGAGGCGAACACTTTACCAGAAGACTGAGGTCGACTTCTGCCAGCATAATATTTGCGCATTTATATTTGAACTAAAAGTGTAATAAGAAACTGAGAAATAATAATATTGATGATTTATAATTTCAACATATTAACATTTTTAGTCATATACATTAGTCGAACAGTTACAAAGTAATACAAACTAAAAGAAGGTGCATAGTAAGCAAACTTTAGAACTTGACTTTGAAAACACAAGCAAGTGAATGCTAACGGTACTCTTACTTATAATATGTTGTATCTGTACCTTATTAACTGAACCGACTGTCAACACTAAGTAGTGCAATATGTGCTTGAAGTTGGTGGTCTTTCCACTTCCGCTGCGTCCTAAAAGAAGGATAGAGTGGTCTCGCCGAGATGTCAGCATGCTCCTGTATGTGGACTGAGCAAGTGAATAGATATGTGGGGGCATATCCTCAGACTTGCAGCCACGGAACATGTGCATTACCTGAAATATTAAATAATCATGGCCTATTAAAAATATAATATTAAATGTTTTTATTAATGTATTCTGTTAGTGTAATTCGAGAGAGGAAGTAGCTATAGTAAATAATTTATTTTAACAAAGAATAAGTCAGATTAACTTTTTCCAATTCTTATTTGAAATCAAAATCAATATTTTAATCTCAAAACACAAATATTGAACCTGAATTAAAAACTTAAACCATTGGAAAATATTAAAATTGATTAATATATAATAAAGTATGGATCTTGAATGATGTTTTAAATCAATAACAAGCATCTCTCAGATAATACAGTTTATATTCCAGGTTAATATGGAAAAATAGATCTGCATGGTGAGTGTCTTTTACTTTTTTTAAAGTGTGGTCCTAGTTGTTAATAGAGCATTGAGAGATAATATGGCCATCGAAATCAGGATCGTTGACCATCCAAATCGAAAAAAAAAAAAGTAAAATGACAACAATGGTGTCAATACTCAAAATTCCAAAAGAGTGAGAAACAAACCTAATGTATATGAGTCACCCTCGTATATCAGTCTATGTCGGATGGAATGCAGGAAGGGTGGGGTCATCAACACACACACACACACAGTGCCTAAGAGTCAGTTCTTGTTCAGTTTGTTAGCATAGTTAGAGTGGTTGTACATTCTGCTTTGTCATTGTTATTTTCCATATCTTTTTAATTTGCTTTGTCATTAATATTTTCATTCACTTATAAATAAAACTATTATTAATTACACTTGTATTATAGTAATACATTTCATTTTAAGAGTTTTATTATGGTGAAAAAAAGAAAATCTATGAGAGCAAAACTTAAATTACTTTTAAGTTCAAATTATAAATATAAATTGAAATATATCACTACACATTAACACAGAATTACTGACTTAGTATGTGAATTACACAAAATTATACTAAATTCAACGTAAACAGAAAAAAAATCCATTACGGGGCTATGTTGTTGAAATAAAATTAAGGGCCTTATTAAGGTGACACAAATGAGAATAAGTTTGAACATCTAAGAGAAAAGGTTTAAAATAATACAATAATTAGCAAAGAGAGTACAATTAAACACCACTGTTAATTATTTATATCAAAAGGCATAAATGTATAACAATACATTATTCTTGAAAAGGTTTATGAAAAAAAATGTTGTTTGAATATTAAACTATATTACTCACTTTCTCTGAGTAGATTGCAAGAGGAGCCATAGGGTTAATAATGATCATGCTTCCTCCAGCATGGGTGTGGATGAGATTACTGGCATAGCGCTGTCTCAGAGTGTGCAAAATGCTAGACTCATTGACATAGCGCAGCTGAGACAAGTCTTCACTATGATCAAACTGAGGTGGATTGGCCTGTAACAAAATTACTAACATCATGTATAGCCAGCACACACTTACCTGGGTGATACTGGAGTAGAAATTGTTTAGATATAACACTAAAAAACACACAAACACATTGTTAAGGACAAGCTTTCACTGTCACAGACAGCTTCATCAGGTCAGGAGAGTAGACTGATGCTTTTGGTTGAACTGTAAGGTTGACTGTTTTTCAGTTATGACATCACTGTATAGATAGCAGCATTATGAATAATGTTATGTTAAATGTAGCCTAGTGCTCTATACCACATAACATCATGTATGTATTTTGATTTGGCAAAAGAAAAAAGAAACAATATAATTATGTTAATGATTATGAAATGAATTCAAAGTAACCATATATCTAACATATGTTTAAAATAATTATATATTACGGTCTGATTTGAGGGCTACATAACACACTCAATAGCGTAAACAAAGTACTATAAAACAATAAGTATATGATTATAAACACCTCGTACGGCTTACAGCTAAGATGAATTGACTTTATTACTAATATATAAACCAAGTTTGGGCAGGAATAAAAGAGGTGGAAGAAAGTTAGCACCTAAGATATATAACAAAAACTTCATACTTTATCCTACTGCCCCTTCATGGTTTGTCCCACAGGTGACGTGTGGTGGTACCTATACATTTAGAGAGCCCAAACAAAAATAAGTTAACTTTTGCAAGAGAAACTTTCATAATTAATTAGTTTTATGTACTGTTTCGAGATAACAGGTTATTCTCTTTGAACAATGATAGTATGCATTTAGTTTTGGGTGTATTTCATAATTGGAAAGTAAGATTTACAGCAATTTAAGGCTTATATTTTTTATTTGACTGGTTCTTACCCCACAAATAAGTATTTTATTGCTTTGTAATTCTTGCATCTCATATTACAAATATATTTCTTCACTTACACATTTGCATTATTTTTTGGTAAGGTTGTACAAAGTTTTTTATTAATATAGATATATCAAATCAATGTTTGGAATTATGATAGCAGGTTATAAACCTTTTTAGCAAAATATTATAATTCCACCTCTAGCCATTATTCTAAAATTGATCTTAAGAGGGGCGTTAAGTAAATAAGTTTCCTGGGTCTTGAAAATATATAGATATTTATTTTCACAAATGAAATGTACATTATAAAGTCAATTCTTTTAAAAAATGACAACCTGGAAACGGGGATTAGACCCAAATCCCTTTGATTTGCATGACAATTCTCTATCACTGAACTATCTGATTTGTCTCACATCCAGGGTACTTTTAAATAGTTGTTGGGTGTCATTGTTGGGTTGATTATAATTGACACCAAAAGGTCGCAGGTTTGATATACAAATCCATAAAGTCATTTTTTTCTCAGTTGAATTTTGATCTCAGTATCAGGAATTATTCTACAAACAAACATCGTGGATAAATTTGTGATACACAGATTATTAATTGCTTGAAATTATTTAAGCCAGTTAAGTGTGATTGTGGATAGCTCTGGGTGGCCAATACTGTCACCATTTACCACAAAAAGACTCACTCCCATTGTAACCTTGTTACAACTTATAATCATTAAGAGGTTGTCTCACTAACCATCCTGGCCCCAGTTGACCCATCTCAGCAAAAAAACTATACCTCCACAACACATCACGGCACTGTCTAACATTGTACTGAAGGGAAGTCCAAGGTTCGTCTCCCGACGCTAGAGCCGAGCCGCACCCATAAAAAAAAAAGAATTATATGCGCGGACTCACTGCGCTCTATCGGCCTCACTCAGGCAACTCGTAGAACTGTTCTTTCGTGCGCGTATGGTGACTTGGAGCATGTTATAGTATGTTCCAGAAGCATGGTTGCCCCCACCCCTCTTACCATCATGTTGTTCCCGCGCCTCAAAAGCACGTGGCATAGTTTTAAGGTATATAATGATGGTGTGTCTGTGTTGTAGGTACATATTACTTACTGGCTGCAAGGTGAGCGACATCACCAAAGGTTGATTTAAACGTTGGGTTATTCAAAATTCCCTTTTGACTTAAAATGTTTTAGTCTATTCCAAAACTATTGTTATGGGCTAGAAATACTTAAAACTTATTTATTATTGACACTATATGGACTTAGTAAATGTTGGGCTCTTAAAGTATTTTTGGGCGGTTATTTCAAACCGTTTGTTCACCTTTTATTACAATCCCTATGAGGGAACTTTGGATCCTGTGCCTTAGTTTGAAACTTTTCTAAACCGCTTGGCGAATGTTTTTTTTAACCTTTGAGTACCGCTAATTGGGACGGTCATTTAAACCTGATAGCATAGTTTTCCAGCTCTTCTTATTTTTATATTTTAGGGAGTTATATTCATCTTGTTATTTATTAAGAGACTATTTAACATTGTTGAAAATGTTTAAAATTTATGAATTGTTAGTAAAGCAAAAGGCCGCAAGTCAGCGAAGCTATACCGCAGTCCTGACCTTATTTACTAATATTTTTCTTTTGCAAGCCATTAGGAGGCGTAGTTTTCAATAGTATGACCTTTGTGAATACTTTCTAATATGTCTAATATTCTAATATTCAGTCGGGAGAAAATTTATTATATAAGACTATATTGTTATTGAATGTCTTTTGGGGACCGTCAGTTAGGGTAACTTAACTTTTAAGTGTATTTGCTGAATTCCATTCCTGATTGACCATTTTTACCTGGATCTTTCATTTGGTGATTAATTTGTTACTATAGCATGAGTAATTGAGATTAATGTAACGGTCAATTTAGTATAGATTATTTAGTGTGTTTTGAATTGCCATTTATGGGTGAGTGTGTTGTATTAAGTAAGAAATTACTTTTGGCCATTCGCCTCACAGTGCATGTGCCTTTTGGGTCAATTAAACGATTGTTTACCTCATATATATATTTTTCGACACCTAACACTTTATGTGGTCTCACTCTCTCATTGAGTTGTATGTAATATGTTATCTAAATAAAATAACTCTCTTGTTGACATCCCCTACTGTTATTTACGAGTGGTTATAAAAGGGGGTATAAATCATATTTGATTCTCCTCTCTAGGCTGTCATTTTTCACTTATACAAATTTAATTTGATTTCAACTTCAGGACTGATCCTGTGAGTATGAGTAGTCATTATGTGTCAGTTTGTGATACATTTGATTGTACATTAGAAGCTAGTCACTTATTTACTATAGTTCACCTGAAAGCTGTTATGGGACTGACAGCTGTTGCACATGCAAAAAAAAAAAAAA